>PISW01007707.1:64140-85184 GCA_004023785.1 Mungos mungo
GGGGGGGGGGGGGGGGGGGGGGGGGGGGGGGGGGGGGGGGGGGGGGGGGGGGGGGGGGGGGGGGGGGGGGGGGGGGGGGGGGGGGGGGGGGGGGGGGCTCTGTGTCAGCCTCCATCTGGGTCTGGCTTCTGCTCTGAAAGGCCTGAGATAAGTGCTCTGGAAAGATCTGGAATCACGGAGCCAGGTGGGGAGGACCTTGGAGGGACCTCCGTCTCCTTCTAGCTTCCGTGAAGCTCACTTGCACCTCCTTTCCCCCCATGGGAGGCTGGGGGGAGGTTTGGTTTTCCTAAAGCCCCTCCTATGCCCACCCTCAGTTCCCTGCTGGGTCCCAGCGAGGCCCTGGAGCTGCAGAAACGTATCAGTGACCTCCCCAGGGAGTTCCCCGGAAAAGGGGAGAGCAAGTGGGCCTTACTGTCGCTCCAACAGCCCCCACCCCAGGATGGAAAACAGCCCTAAGGCCAGGACAGGCAGCTGAGACTCACCACTCCCTCGACCAACCCCCCAAACATCTAGGCTATTGTTGCTGGAATGAAAACTGGGGAGCTGTGAGCCCCGAGTATGGAGGCTCACTGGGGGAGGAGGAAGAGGCCAGGCACCAGGTAGCGGGTCTCAGGTGGCATCCCAGGCCACGGCCGCTGCCTTGAAGAATCCCAGCCACGCGGGGGTCCTGGGCTAACTTCATGGCCAAGGAAGCCAGGCATCCTCCCGGAGGGCCCCTGTGGGCCTGCTGTGTCCTGAGCCCCCGACGATGGAGGGCCCTGTGTGCTGCCCTCCCCACCCCCCCCACCCCGCCTTGGGACCACTGCCGTGAGAGGAGGCCCAGCTTAGCCGAGGTCCTGGAGCTGTGCTGCCTACTCAGTTTCCTCCAGGACACTGGGAACAGACCCCTCATGGCCTGATGGCCTGAGCTGGAGTGTTCCCTTTGGGCTAAAGCCAGAGTCTCCGCCAGGGCCCCTAGGGCTGATTGCCTGGCAATCCTGTGTTGGGAATGGGCCTACGCTAAACATGGTGCAGGGGTCACAGGCACGCTGTCCACCCTGTGGAAGGCTGGCTCGACCACGAGATAGGTGCCCAGGTGGGAGTGGTCTTAAGCCTCTGCACCTCTGAGCCTGCAGTCCCTGTGGTCCCCAGCCCTGTGCTTGCTTCCCATCAGGCAGCTGTGACTCCATTTTCCAGAGGGACGGATGAGGCCCAGAAAGGCCAGCCCCCCTGCTCGAGGTTGTACAAGATCCCCGGGGCTCTGAGTCTCCTACCCCCACAACCCCCTGGGGCCCAGCATCTCCTAGGCCTTCAAGGTCACCCAGGTCAGCTCTTTACAAACTTTCTTTGAAAACCCTCTTTCCTTAAAAGTCCAACTTGGATGTTCATTCCATCAGTCAAACATTCAGAAGCATAGAAGTGGGATGGGCGAGCCCTGCCCGTCCTGGTATGAGACCCCCCTGAAAAGCCCCAGAGAAACCAAGGAAACCCTCTGATTTACTTTCAGTCCAGGGGATGAGGACCCCACACTATGGGTGGGGGAAGCAAGACAGAGTGTGTGCCGAGGCCGCAGGGAGAGAGGCAGATGTGGGCTGCCCCCCACAGCCTGCCTTTGACTCACACTGGAAATCCATTCACACTGGCTTCTGTGGCCTGCAAACCACACTGGCCCTGGCTCCTGCCGGAACCCTGATGCATCCCATATTTCTGGTCGGACAGCCAGGAAAACTCAGTCTCCTCCTTGTGATCGCCAATCCGTTTCCCGTTGGAGAAGCTGACTTTGAACTCACAGAGAACAAAGACCCCTTTGTGAGTGGCTTTGGGGCAGGGAGATGGGCGAGCGTTGCATAAACGATATGCGAAGCAGCAACCCCAATTATATTTTGTAACCTCGCTGGTGAACATGAAATAAAAACCACTTCTTCTGAGAGGACCAAGAGGAGCCAAGTTTTTCCGGCCTGGACGTGGGGGCCTCCGGGCCAGAGGGACAGCCGCTGCGCTCTTGAGGACAGCAGGGCCGACTGTGAGCTCGCCAGCCTGCTCCGGCCCTGCTCCGCCAGGCCAGGCGCCGCAAGACATGGCATCAGTGCCTTTTCGCCCAGCTGCAGGCTGTCCGGCTTGTGCAGGGCGAAAGTCATTTCTCTACCATCAGGAGCCCGAAAGAAAACGGCCATAACCCTCCCTTTCCCCTGCTATGCTCAACTCTGCACGTCCTCCCAAGCCTCCCTCAGTCTCCTCCTGCCGACCCGCAGGCAGGGACAGAGTCGGAGGGCTGGCCCGGGACTGCCGCTGTCTTCCCGGCCTCACTGGCTCCAGGAACACTGGCTGCCAGTTCCTTGCTGTGGTTTCTTCACAATCTCCGTATTCTGTCAGCTGCTTGGCCGGTGCCTCCGTATCCTCTTCTCTCTCTAGCCAAACCCCATCTTTTCCCTCAAGTTCAAGGCATAGGTCACCTCCTCAGGGAAGCCCTGTTTAATTCAGCTCCTCTCTCCGGACCCCCCTTCTCCTCTAACCCTCAGCACGGGGCAGCGTGGATCTGTCTCCAATCTGCCCCCTCGGCCCGGCAAGGGCCTCACTGAGTTTGTGCCCCTGGCATCTATCCCAGGGCCTGGGACGATGGTAGTGGATGAATGAACGGTATATTCTTACTCCGTAACGGTACTTGTAGTGGTCACGATGCTTTCTGCTAAAAACTGCCTTCTATAAGAAAAGGGCAGGGGGTGGCGTTGCTGGTGGGAAGGGAGGTTCATGTGACAGATATCTGAGTAGGGGTCCCTGGGTGGCTTAGTCAACTGGTTGAGCCTCCGACTTCAGCTCAGGGCATGATCTCACAGTCTGTGAGTTCAAGTCCCACGTCGGGCTTTGCACCGACAATGAGGAGCCTGCTTTGGATTCTCTGGCTCCCTCTGTTTCTCTGCCTCTCCCCTACTTGTGCTCTCTCTCTCTCTCAAGAATAAACATTTTTAAAAAATATTTTTTATTCCTGATATCTGAGTAGATAGCTCCAGGCATGGCTCAATCCAGGGTCTCCCTCTTCGTCTTTCCATCTTGGTCTTATCATAGACAGGCCTCCCCATTAGGAAGGGAGCTAGAAATCCTGGCAGCTTAGTGACCCCATGGAAGGACGGCCTTCTGGTCCTCAGGGTTGAGCAAAGTAAATGCTCTGTCCCCATCGAGTTCAGGGCACCTAAGAGCAGGATCTTTCCCGGGAAAGTAAAAGCTCTGGCAATCCCGACGCAGCAGAGACCTGAAGGAGCAGGTTCCGGAGACACAGAAGACTGGACTCAGCAGCTCCCTGTGCTACCCAGGGCAGTTCTGGGCATGAAAACTCTTACTCTAAAATTTTGCATCTCCTTTAGTCATAATTTACACATCATCTACTTCCAAAAGAGATCCAAGGCCACATGTAACTGGCTTTTTTGTAATCCCTGCAGAGGTCTCCCACTGGATGCCCATGGTGGGGAACTGAGGCCGAGAAAAGTGGACCTAGCACCGTGACCAGTGTGCATGAAAGTTGAGTTGCCTTTCTTCCCGTGCTCCCAGATGAAACTGGGGACAAACAAAATGGACGTATTGCCGTATCGCTGTGTTGCGGCTGACGCCATTTTGCCCCAGCTCAATCCTCCGTGGGTCACATGGCTTCGGGGCCTCTAGTGAGACAAATCCTCGTGCCCCCCAATACCTGGAGAGAAGCTCATGGTTACTGTTGTTGCTGCTGTTTTTAGCTTGCTTATAAAACAATGTCTGTATCTACACATATACGTATATGTGCATACACACCTATATTACAGATAGGTGAAGGTGAGCCAAAATCCAATGCAGAAAATCCATATTACCTCTGAAATTCACACTCAGGTCCATCAACCGCTACCCACAAAGATCAGTTGACAAACGCAAGGACAATCAGCTAGTAATTTGGAGAGGCTCTAAACAGAAGGTCAGAGAGCCAAAGGGTTTCACGTGTCCTGGCAGCACCATTCAGCCTGAGAGGGGGTGATGAGGGTAGTTACCAAGAACAGAGACAGGAAAGTTCTGTTCGTCCATGTGGGGGTCAGACCTGTCAGTCAGCCCCTGGAGGGGGTATTATCCCTCCTGACCTGCCAGTCATTCTCCGGTTGGGGGTGGGGCTCCCTTGTGGGGTCTGGCAGTCCTTCTTGGAGCCTGGCTCCCTGATCATTCTCAGAGGCTCCCAGGGGCTGTGAGGGCCCAACAGGACCTCCAGGACCAGTAGCAATCAGTGGCCCAATTGACCCTTCCCCAGGGGCCCACAGCAGGCAGCAGCCGCAGGAGGACCTGCTTAGGAGGGCTCTCGAACTTTCCAGGGGCAAAGGACAGGAACGTTATTCTGATTTCACCCATTTTCTGTGTGCCTGCAGATTGGAGGCCTTGAGATTTTCCTGCCCACCTTCGCTCCGGCCAAATGGTTTCCCCACCTCTTCTCCACTCCAGTCCACACTGGGCGCTCAGGTCCCTTGTTCCAATCCTGCCCCAGCACTTCCCTGGCCAGCACTGCATGTCTTTGGGGCTTTGCTCAGTGACCAGGATGCAGACCCTAACTGCTCCTCCCATGGTGTTACGTCCCATGGACTGGGCTGGGTGGATGAGCAAGCTTGTGTCATGAACTTGCAGAGGACCAAGTGACACCATTGTGTGATGGGCACCAACAGGCCCCACAGCTCATGTGCAGGCACCGGACGGAGATGCTGCAGGCCCTGTGGGCTCTGAAGCAGTCGCTCTGTCACGGCAAGCGGGAACTCACTTCTGCAAAATGGTGTCACCCACATTGTCAGGTGGATGCCGTTCTATGGAGTCTCTTCATTTTGTTTGTAACATTTGAATGGTCTTGGGGGGGGGGGTGGTCCATAACAGCTACAAACGTGAGAGGGCCGTGCCTGCTTAACGTATTGAAGTAACGTTATAATGAAAATAGTTTAGATCAATACTAGGCACTCAAGGTAATTTTTTTTCTTCTGAAAGTGGGGTGGGGAGGGTTCTGCATTATCTTTGCTTAAGAAAACACTGTGATCAAGGGGCGCCTGGGTGGCTCAGTCGGTTAAGTGTCCAACTCTTGGTTTCTGCTCAGTTCATGATCTTACGGTTTGTGAGTTCGAGCCCTGTGTCAGGTTTGGGATTCTGTTTGCCTCTCTCTGTACCTCCTCTGCTTGTGTGCTCTCTCTCTCTCTCAAAATAAGTTTAAAAAAGTCTGTTATAAAATAATCAATTCCATCTGAGGTGTCAAAAACCAATAAGGGACTCCGTGAGGCAGGAGCCTGGAAGAGGGTCAAAGACCCAGAGAGAGCTTTAGGTTTGAACTCACATTCTTTTATGAGCTCTGACTTGGGAAAAGGAACTTGATGTCTCTGAGGCAGTTTTCACATCTGAAAACCAGAGCACTAGTAGCGATCAGGTGGACTCTGTCCCCTGGCGTCACCCTTCCCAAGGCAGACGTGCTGCACCCTGGAGAGACACCAAGAGCCAAGGAAAGCCCTTCTCAGGCGGGGATGCCAGGCCCCTGAAGAGCAGGATGGGAGAGGGTTTGGCCAGGGCCCCTGGGTCAGTGGCCCCCAAGACCCACCCGCAAGGAGCCAGCTTCCCTTTGGGCAGTGAGGCAAGGACTCCGTCACCCAACACTCTCACATCCAAGCCAAAGGGTGAACTAGGCCTCCCCCACGCCCTCCGGTGCTAGCGCGGGGAAAGCTGTCGCCCTTGACTTCCAAAGCAGAACGGCTCCAGCAGCTGTAACCCCGAGAGCTGGTGCTACCAGGCCACACAGATGAATTTCCGGAGTGTTTAAGCCAACAGACTCTTGTGTGCCTCTCTGAGCAGGCAGGACCTCCTGACCTGAGCTGAAGTCAGAGAGGTCAGGCCAGTGCCTGTGTGAGACCCTCAGCCCCCAGTCCTGGTCCACAGCCTGCCCGCCTCTGATGAGACCAACGTGAGGCTGCTGAGCTGCGCCCGGCCCAGGAGGCTCGTGCTGTCTTCCAGGTGAGAGGCTGCGGTCATCACCCACCTGGTTCCATGAGGGACCCTCACCTCACTAGCCTTGATGGCCGCCCGGGACCTTTGGGGACTGGGCTCAGAGTCCACCGAGCAGAGACCAGTAGGATTTCCTGACAAGGCAACGATCTGATTTATTTCTACTCTCCAGGGTTGACCCCATCAAAGTGCAGGCTCTATTTAACCAGTGGCCACTAAAAATAAATATTTAACCACCACATTTGTGCGGCCAGGCCAGGCCAGGCCGCGCCGGTCCTCGGCGGCAAGCCGGCCGCTCTCAGCAGGCTGCGACGGGGACACCCTCGTGCCCCCAGCACTGGAGGGACAGGGCCTGACCTAGAAAGAAGACAAACCCAGAGATGTCCACGCACATCCCCACTTCCCAGCATCTGGGAAAAACAGTGACTGATCGGGAAAGAAAGTCAGAAGGAGAAGAGACGAAACGCTCGACAGAGCGTGGGGGCGGCCTTGCAGTTGACGCCCTCGCCATGCGCATCCTTGGCTTGCTCCAGCCATGCGGGCCCCACTGAGGCAGCAGTCACCGCCACAGTCCAGGCCAGATGCCACGCGCAGCGGGGGATCCCAGGGCAGGGCTGGCCAGGGCCCTCTGGCTGGGAGAAAGCCGGGAGAGAAGCAAGTCCCCATCCTGCCGGCAACCTTCTCTGTTTCCCAGCCCTGAATGTCCGCAGCTTTACTCTCAGGGGGGCCTGGCGGTGAGGGCGGGAAGGCCTCGCGTCGGCTTCTGGAACGATGGAGAGAGAAACAGAGGAAAGAAAGACACACAAAGAAAAGAGAAGACAGAGATAGAAAATGACAAGAGACGGAGAGAGAGAGAGAGAAAGAGAGAGACCTTCTAATGCTCAGACAGGGGAAGGGCAGTCGGAGAGCAGAATGAGGTGGTCAGGTCCCTCCTGAGACCTTGGTCCCCCCGAGCTGCCCCCTGCGGGTCGGACTCCCCGGCCCATGCGTGCGCAGAGCTCCCTGCCACCGAGGCCCCGCTCCCCTGCTGCCCACCTCTCTGGTGGTCACCCTCTCTCCAAGTGAAGCTGGACATGGAGTCACACGGGATGGAAGGAACCTTGGGCTGCACTATGAAATAAGGGTTCAGTAAGTCCATGACTGTGTTGTGAGCAGTGCACGGCGCTGCTCTTGCAGCTGCATTGTGTAGATTAAAACACCACCGAGTGTGTTCATCCAGTGAGAGCACACCTCATGCTGCTCGCCGTCTTGTTTTCCCTCGGTCCTATCTCTTCTCCCTCCCTCTCCCCTTTCTTCCTGCCTTCCCCCTTCCTGCCTTCCCCCTTCCCTCCTTCCTTCCATCCTTCCCTCTTTCCTTTCTCCCTCCCTCTCCCTTCTTCCTTCCTTCCCCCTTCCTTCCTTCCTTCCTTCTTCCCTTCCCTCCCTTCCTCTCCCTTCCCTTCCCCTCCCTTCTTTCTTTCTTTTCTTTTTTCTTTCTTTCTTTTTCTTTCTTTCTTTCTTTCTTTCTTTCTTTCTTTCTTTCTTTCTTTCTTCCTTTATTTATTTATTTATTTATCCTCTCTCTCTCTCTCTCTCTTTCTTTCTTTCTTTCTTTCTTCTTTCTTTCTTTCTTCCTAATACATTGAAATACTCCAAAAGCACAAGTGGCCAGGACTTCCTCCACCTGAGGCCACCTAGAAGGCTGAGAGCACGACAGGCTTCCCACGGACCCTATCACAGGTCCTAGCACCCAGAGCAGCCCCAGGGAAAGCCCTGTACCCCATAATGCTAAGACCTTTGAACTCTCTTGCCCCTTAGAAGTCACTGGAATCAGGAACCCGGAAAGCCAGGGTAGCCTGGGCAGTCACCTAGCTGTGGCCCACGAGAGGGCCCCCAGCCGGGACTGAGCTGCCAGGAAGAAAGGGAATCCAAGGCAAGTGCTCAGCCCACCTGGGAGGACTGACCCAGGTTCCCAATGCAGTGCCCACTCTGAGTGGCAGGCAGGGACACTAAAGGGAATGTGGCATTCCTGCTGCTTGTCCCTGGTCTGGATCTAGCTGGATGTTATTACCAAAGGCATTTTCTTTTGTCTTCTCTCACCCTCTGGAAATATCTTGGGAGAATCACAGCGACAGGAAACAGTACACCTCTCTCATCCCATAATATAACTTGCTTCCATATTTTACCCCATTTGATGTTCACAACAGCCCACCGGTCTCCTGTCACACTGTTCTCTGTGCTGCTCCTTGAACAAACCAAATGCTTTCCTGCCCCGGGACCTTTGCACATCTCTTCTTCCTGACTTAAATACTCTTCCCCATGCCACATTCCCTTCACTCAGGTCTCTATCAAATAGCCCGTCCCCTGAAAAGGGGGACATTCCCTGTACAACCATGTATAATCCAGAATTTCCTTGTTCTCAGAAGACACACACTGATGTGTTTAGAGACTGCTCTGAATTCAAAATGGCCACTTTGAAGATTCTTTGCAGCTTCTCCCATCAAAAGGCACGGTCTATTTCCACACCCTTCTAATATGTGCCAAACTGTGCGCTTGCTTTGAACAACAGAGTGGCCCAGATGGTGCCATGTAACTCCAGGCAAAAGCTCAAGAGACCCCCAGCTTCCATGCCCATTCCTTTGGGACTTTCTGGGAGGAAGCCAGAGCCAGCCTGCTGGAAACGGAGGCCAGGAGAACCCAGGCGGCAAGCCCACAGCCACCCCAACTACCAGTGTTGTGAGTGGGGCCACCTGTCGACCTGTTTGGAAAGAATATCTAACTGAAACCAGACAGAAGAGTCAAGTCAACTTACATTTTAATTTTTTTAATGTTTACTTATTTGTTTTGAGAGAAAGAAATTACAAGCAAGGGAAGGGCAGAGAGAGAGGGAGATCCAAAATCCAAAACAAGCTCCAGGCTCTCAGCTGTCAGCACAGAATCCAATATGGGGCTCGAACCAAGGAACCATGAGATCATGCCAAACAGAAATAAAACTTCAAATAGCTACATCTATGGTCTACAGATTTTCACTAAGGGTGCCAAGACAAATCATCAGGTGAAAGAAAAGCCTTTTCAAAAAATAATTGGGGACAATTGATATGAATCGGCAAAGAAGTGAAAATGGACCCCAACACAGACCATATAAGAAAAATTAACTTAAAATCGATTTTAAAAAATACCCAAATGTGAGAGCTAAAACTGAAATACCCCTGGAAGCAAACATAGACATGAATTTTGATCTTAGATTAGGCAATAGTTTCTTAGATATGATACCATAAGCAACAAAAGAAAAAATAAATCAATGGGACATCATCAAAATTAAATGCTTTTGTGTTTTAAACCACACCATTGAAAAAGTGAAAAGACAACCCAAAGAATGGGAGAAAATATTTGTGAATCATATGTCTGATAAGGGACCTATTTCTGAAATACACATAGAATTCTAAAAACTCAGAATAAGACAAATAATTTGACCTTAAAATGGCAAAGGATTTGAATAGACAGTTCTCCAAAGAAGATATACAATGAGCATTTGTACAAAAACACGTACAAAAAGATATTCAATGTGCTTAGTTATTAGGGAAACGCAAGTCAAAACCACAATGAGATTCTATTTCAAATACATTAGGATTACTCTAATTTTAAAAAGGCAGATAATAAGCATTTGCAAGAATTAGAGGGATTGGGACGCTCAAACACTGCTAACGGGAATGCAAAGTCATGCAGCCACCCTGGAAACCAGTGTGGTGGGGCCTCAAAAATGTAAACGTAGACTTACTACATGACCCAGCAGTTTCACTTTTAGGCTTGTACCCGAGAGAAATGAGAACATATGTCTCCGCAAAATCTTGTACATGAATCATCACAGCAGCGATACGATGGTCAAAAAGCAGAAACAACTCAAATGCCCATCAACTAATGAATGGATAAACAAAATCTCGTATATCCATAAATTTAAAGGCGGACTTTGGCTTCTGTGTCCTCCTCTCTCTCTCTGCTCCTCCCCAGCTCGCTCTCTCTCTCTCTCTCTCTCCCAAAATTAAATAAACATTTTTTTAAATTTAAAAACAATTGGGGCCCCTGGGGGGCTCAGTTGGCTGGGCATCTGACTTTGGGTCAGTTCATGATCTCACAGTTAGTGAGTTCGAGCCCTGCATCGGGCTCTGTGCTGATGGCTCAGAGCCTGGCTTCTGCTTCGGATTCTGTGTCCCCCTCTCTCTCTCTGCCCCTCCCCCACTCACACTGTCTCTCTCTCTTTCTTTCTTTCTCTCAAAAATAAACAAACATTTTAAAAAACCAGCAGTGTGCTTGGTGTCAGTGTCATGACTGTCCAGTTTCTACAGACGGCCCCCTCTTCTTGCCTGAACCCAGCAGATGGCTCCCACCATGCTGCCCCTGCTTCACCACCTCTACTTTCTGTTCCCCAGTGCCTTGTAGTTCTTATTTTAGCCAGCCCTCAGGAGCAACTTCCGAGGTTAGATATTGTATTCCTTATTTTATAAATGAGGAAAGACAGGCCCAGAGAAGTAAGTGGTTCGTGCAGAGACTAGGAGGAGGGATCCGAGCCTGGAGCCAGACCGGCTAGATCGCAGGTCTCTCTGCCACTTTGGTTCAGGACCTAGCTTCCCACCTGTGGGATCCCACCCAGACTGGCCTCTCTCCTTGCTGCCTACTCACCACATTTCTGCTGCCAGACTCACCCAGGTGGGTCATGCTCCCAGGAAGCTGTCCTCAACTCAGTGTGTGCTATAAGCCTGGGTAGACCCTGGAGATTCCTTCACACTAAGGTGTCCAGGGCTGACAACAGCCCCTTCTCGCAGGAGGAATTTCCCTTTAACCGAGGGAGTACTTCCTAAAAGAACGCCTCTACTAGGCGGCCAGAATCATCTGTACACACGTCCCTCCTCCTCCAGGTCACCTCAGGAGTAGCTGCTCCCCAGAGAGGAGTTCTGCCAGCAGCTAAATCAAGAGAGAGACCCCGAAGACAACTCAGCCTCAAAGTGCATTTCAAGTCACAACAGCATGACACATCCTCATGTGTCTGGTGACGAGGGGCCAAGAAACCCTAGCGTCTTCCCCCGCTGGCGCTGGCGGCCCACAGAGCGCCTCTGCCCCGGGAATGCAGGCAGTCTGAGCAGGGCCCGGGAGGAGCGGCTGTGAGAGAGCAGAGAACGCTCTGGAAGGGGGGCCTCGCCTTCGCAGTGCGCTCAGATCTTCCCTCCAGAGTCGGCAGATTTGCCGAGCTTAGCAAGTGCCGTGCCTTCATTATCGTCCTCCAAAACCTCATGACTCATGAACCTCCTTCTGCACAGATTAGGGAACAGGCTTGAGAAAAGTGTCTATCTGTTTTAAGGGAGGAAAAAATGATTTCAGATTCTACTTTATATCATCCAGGGTTTACTTACAGGATATAGAAACCACTCAAACAATTTTAAGCAAAAGGGGGTTAGACAGGAAATTATGGGCTTACAATTTTATTGAAAGGGCTGGAGGAGCAGGCGTGGGCCCAGGCCTCTTGGAGAGATGCCCAGAACAGTGCCTGGGGACCAGGCGGCCGGGTGCTGCTGCTCAGCCCCGGCAGGCAGGTGGGGGTTACGAGGTCACCACTGCCGCCTGCACACCTGCGTCTGGACCCCACAAATGAACTCAACGGACCCTGGATTCCAGTGGAGCAGAAACAACCACCACAACCCTGCTTGCCAACAGGAACAGCCAAAAGCAGCAGGGGAGATGCTCTTGGCCTTGAACCATATAGTCGCATGCAACTAATTGACATGCTGGGCGTGTGCTGAGCCGGCTCACCCCAGCAAGGGTCGATGGTGCACAGCAATCCCACTTCACAGTCAGTGACATCAAGTGCATAGCTCAACTGACACTGACCACGGTCGGAGCGTTTACCCCACGAAAATCAGCAGGCACTATAAGCCACGGTGTACTTTTTGTTTTTAATGTTTATTTTATTTTTGTGAGAGAGAGAGACAGAGCTTGAGCAGGGAAGGAGCAGAGAGAGAGGGACACACAGAATCTGAAGCAGGCTCCAGGCTCTGAACTGTCAGCACAGAGCCCGATGCGGGGCTCAAACTCACGAAACGTGAGATCATGACCTGAGCCGAAGTCAGACACTTAACCGACTGAGCCACCCAGGTGCCCCTCCAGTGTACTTTTTAACTTCTTTTTTTTTTTTTTTTTTTTTGAGGGCTGGTCGAACACACAGTGGGCAGAGTCTGCTTCACAACTAGAACTCTAGCTGCAAGGGAAGCAGGGAATGCAGCTGTTTACTTACCAGCCTTTGAGGAAAGAAGAGGGTGGAAAGGATGCTCACTGCCAAGCCACCGCCCATTCCCCACCCGCCCGGGAATGCAGCGGATGGTAAATGCACACGTGTGTGCAATGACATAGGACTGAGCGTTCCGGGGGCTGCTAGTGATTGTGCTGAAGCCACGTTCCTCTGCACAAATTGCTCCTGAGCATATGTCAAAATTTATTGACCCCCAGCAAGGGAACTGGCAAGGTGACCAAATAGTGTGTTGGTTCAAAGGGCGTTTGGAATGTGTTGATGTGTGTCCACAGCAGGGAAAGGAGGCTTGCATAAGCAGCTCGTTAGGAGAAGAGGCAGCTATTAGGGTCAAGATTACGGCTTCATTTACCATGATCGTTGACAGGTTACTTCTGGATCAGCCTCAGCCAATGAAATTCCAGGCATAATAATCCTAGGGACAATTTCTGGAGAGGGTGTTTGTCAGAAATAACAAGAAACAACAACAACAACAAAAGAAATAACAAAAAACAAATCCAAGACACTGTCCATCTGTAGCTATTAATTAGACATACACAGTCACATACTTTCATGGCCCAGCGGAGCCAGACGGGCCGTCAGCCCCAGGAGGCAGCAAGCACATTGAGCAGAGGAGAGACCAGAGGGCCAAACAACCTGGTCCTGCTTTGTCTCCTCGGCCAGCATGACCGTCTGCTTGCCTAATCATTGGTTTTGGGTTTTATTTAATAATAGGCAAATACAGGGGCACCTGGGTGGCTCAGTTGGTTAAGCGTCCGGCTTTGGCTCAGGTCATGATCTCATGGTTTTCGAGTTCAAGCCTTGCGTGGGACTCGGCGCGGACCCTGCTTCGGATCCTTCGTCTCTCTCTCTCTCTCTCTCCCTGCCCCTTCCCTGCACACACGCACATATACATTCTCTCTCGTCTATCTCTCAAAAATAAATAAACATTTAAATAATAGTAATAATAATAATAATAATAACCAAATACAGAAATGAGCTATATGGACTGAATTGCATTCCCCCAAATTCATATATTAAATCCTTAACCGCCAGTGTGGCTGTATTTGGGGATGTGACCTTTAAAGAGGCAATTAGAGTTAAATGAGATCATAAGGATCAGGTCCCCATCCAGTAGGATGGGCTTCCTTATTAGGAGAGGAAGGGACTCAGAGCTCACTCCCTCTGCCGGGTGAGGACACAGTGAGCAGGTGACATCTGCAAGCTAGGAAGAGAACACGCACCAGGACCCCACGATGACAGCACCTTCGTCTTGGAGCCCCAGGCTGTGAGGAAATCAATGAGTCAAGCTCTCAGTCTATGGTATTCTGTTATGGCAGCCCAAGCAGACGGATGCCCAAGCAAAATGCCCATTAATAGGGAACTGGTCAAACAAAGTCTAGTGCATCTATCCAGGGCCACACTGAATACTGCGCGAAAGGCACCTCCCCAGAGTTGTGCGAAGAGCGATACTGACTCCTACGCTGAAATACTACGCAACCATGAAAACAGAAGAGCAATTCTATAAGCACAAGGAAGACTCTCCATAGTATGTTAAATGGGAAAATGGAAGGTAGAAATCATCATGTATGTAGTATGAGGCCACTCAGGTGAAAAGGGGTCAAGGGAATCTATAAATGTCTTTACTTAACTAAGTAGAACAGTCTCTAGAAAGATACCCAAGAAAACGAGTCCAAGAGAAGGGGTGCCTCCAGGGGAGAGTAGTGGGAAGCAGGGATGGGAAAGGAGATTTTTTACCCTATGCCCTTTGATACATTTTGAATTTTGTACCAATGCACAACTATTGCCAATTCAAAAAAATTTTTGTTTTAATGGTTGCAGAAATACAATTCATCGGCCATGGGAATGTGGCGTTTGTCCAGAGAAGAGCAGAGCTTGGGCTGGAGGAATCAGAGCACCACCCTACGTGCTGCTTTTCTGCAAGAATTAACGCTGCACTGGGGCACCTGGGTGGCTCAGTTGGTTGAGTGTCCAACTTCGGCTCAGGTCATGATCTCATGGTTCGTGGGTTCGAGCTCCATGTTGGCCTCTGTGCTGACAGCTAGCTCAGAGCCTGGAGCCTGCTTCAGATTCTGTGTCCCTCTCTCTCTGACCCTCCCCTGTTCGCACAGTCTCTGTCTCTCAAAAATAAGTAAACAACATTAAAAAATAAAAGAATTAACGCTGGCCTGAGGCCTGCTCTGGTCTGGAGAGGGTCACTCATCGCCTGTGGCTTCAGTGCCTTCATGGGTGACCACCTGGCCTGGGGACAGCCACAACATGTACAAGTCTGCACAAACCTAGGTGTGAGGGGGGGCTCTAATCCTAAGTGAGGCAGGAGCTCAGGCCCAGAAAGGACCCTAAACCCAACACTTATGTAAGACCCCCACCCCAGGCATCTTCAGGAAGGCCACTCCCGGTCTCCGGTGGAAGACAAGCAGCCCAGGGGTGCTAGCGCTCAGGAAGAGTGGTGGCAAGTGTGGCCTCCAGAGCTTGCGTCCTGGCCCGTCCCTCACTGCCCTTGCCTGTGTCTCACCCTAGCCCGAGGGACAAGCCTGGTCCATTCTAAGCAGTGCTGTTGGGGCTGGAGGGGACATGGCCCAGGGAGCGGATGAGGGCATGGGCTGCACAGCTCATAAATGCTGCTAGTTGCTCGGCTTCGGCTCTGGCCAAGAGAGGCCACCGTGACTGTCTCGTGGCATCCCGGGAATGAAAACCTCATACAAACGCAAAGGTTTGCTCAAAGGAGCAGATGGCTTCGCCATCAGGAGTGAGCAGGGGTCTCTGAGGTGTGCGAGTAGATGCCCTTGGCTGACCTTGCCGGGCCGGGTTAGGGGGTCCGACTCGGTTGCAGCGCCCACCACGGCCCCCTCCCCTTCCTTCCGTCCTTCCCAGCTGGGCAGAAGTTCCCCTTGGCCGTGACCCCCTGTACTACCTGGAGAGCGAAGGGAAGTGAGTGCCCAGAGCAGGCGGGGAGGGGGCAGAGGCGCTGTCCTCCCCTGGCCTGTTCCAGGAGGCTCGCCAGCTCCCACCCTTCCCCCCTGATTGGGCCATGTCATTTCACAAGAGCCCCTTGTGGATGGTGGCCGTTGTGACTGTCCTTGTCTGCCAAGAAAATGCCTGCAAGGCTCACACGGCCACTGGTGGGGGGATGGAGCCAAGGCCCCCAAGCCTCTCTCGCCTGAGCACCGCCTCCCTCCCCCCACCACTGAGACAGGAGCAAAGTGACAGGTCACCGCTTCTGGGGTCTGGGCTAATTCCCAGCCCCCCGCTGTCACCATCCCTCACCTCCCACCACCTTACCTTGCTCTGTCCTCACTGCAGCCCTGAGGTCAAGGATAAAGACACTAAAAATAAGGGTCATGGGTCCCAGTGGCAAGGGGGCTATGGACCCCCACACCTGGGGCTGACCAGGGGTGACTCTCCACAGCCCAGCAGCTCAAACCTGGTCACGATGTGCTAGAAAATAGCTCTGGGAAGCCCCACAGGAGCGCAGCCAGGCTGGCTGGGTCCCAGGGACCCCAGCACCACAGAGGCGCTGCGTGACCAACAGCAACTCTTCACTGACTTAGGCAGTATTCTCCCCTTGCTCTTTTCAGAGTCCCCATGCTCACTGACCTTTTTCCTCTGACCCTCCTCTACCCCAGCCTCCTGCTCTGGCTTGACAGGACTTCAGTGTCCCAGGGTCTGGGTCTCACAGGGGTCCCAGCTGCTGGGCACCTCTTGACACCTCCCCCGTCTGTCAGGCCTTTCAGTCACATGTTTCTAATTCCATGACAATGGGCCTACGGTGGGAGGGGGCAGCACATGGCAGGAAACTGCAGGCTCCAAGGCTGCCCCGGGGTTGGGGAACAAAGTGGGAAGGGCGGGGGGAGGAGCTGCCCACTCAGGCCTGGCCCGTCCCCACGGAACTCCTGCTCCCTGCCTAGAGCCACCAGGGGAGCAAGGAGTAGCCAGCAGGCTGGGGCTGAAACGGGTCTTTCCCAGACTGGATGTTTCTAGAATCTAGCCTGGAAAAGCCTCCACAGAATCCCTCCCCAGAGTTGGGCCTGCCCAGGGTTCCGGTAAGGGAAGCAGATGACAAAGCCACTTCCCCAGAGCCTGGGAGGTAGAACCTGACCTCCTCTGTGAGTGTGAGTCTCTCCTGCCCAGCCTCCTCCACCCCGGGGATCTGTACGGGAGATGGTCACTGACCGGCATGGCCTCACAGCTGACCACACGGTGAGTCGGCCCTTCAGGTTGAATTAGACTTTTTCATGTTTAATGTTTTAATGTTTAACGAGAAGGGGAGAGTCAGAGAAGGGGGCACAGAGGATCCGAAGGGGGCTCTGTGCTGACAGCAGAGAGCTCAATGCGAGGCTTGAGCTCACAAACCATGAGATCCAAAGTCCAATGCTTAACCAGCTGAGCCCCAAGCACCCCACAGGTGGAACTAATTTTAAATCAAATTTATTGACGTGTCCTTTATAGAGAGTAAAATTCAGCCTTTTTAGGTGTACAACCTGATGCTTTTGGACAAGTATGTCATCATGTAACCACCACACAATCTAGGTAAGCAATATCTCCATCACCCCGAAGAGTTTCCTGTGCTTTGTGGCCAGTGTCCTTCCCACCTCTCCAAACCCAGCAACCGCTGATGTCTTTCCCATCCCTGGAGTTTTCCCTTTGCCAGACTGCCATATCATTGGAATCATAGCAGGTGGGCCTTGCTTCTTTCACACAACGTCTTTGCATATCACTGCCTGCTTGGGAATGTCCTCTGACTGCTGGGTAGTGTCCCCTGTGTGGCTACACTAAGCTTTGTCTCTTGTTCACCGGTTGATGGACACTGGGTTGTTTCCACCTCTTAGCTACAGCAAATAATGCTGCTGGGAACAATTACATACATGCTTTTGTGAGGATCTGTGTTTTCAACTCCTGGGTGAACCTAGAGGCAGGATTACTGGTCCTATGGTAGGACCCTACCCTTTGGAGCAAGCAGTCACACCGTTTTCTAGAGTGTTTCTACTGCTTTGCATGCCCAGCAGCAGTGCAAGGGAGTTCCAGGTGCTCCACATCCTCACCAGCACTTAGCGTTTTCAGTGCTTCTCATTTCAGCTGTCAGAACAGGTGCATGGTGCCATCTTACCATGATTTATGTTGCATTTCCCCTAACAACTGATGACGTTTTGTCTTTTCATGTGCTGATTGGCCAGCTGTGTATCTTCTTTGATGAAGTATTTATTCAAATCTTCTCCCCTAAATCTCACACCACACTGTTTTAAAAGTCTTATAAAACTGTCAAGGGACGCCTGGGTGGCTCAGTCAGGTAAGCATCTGACTTCAGCTCAGGTCATGACCCTGCAGTCTGTGGGTTTGAGCCCCATGTCGGGCTCTGTGCTGACAGCTCAGAGCCTGGAGCCTGCTTCGGATTCTGTGTCTCCCTCTCTCTCTGCCTCTCTCCTGCTCGTGCTCTCTCTCTCTCTCTCTCTCTCTCTGTCTTTCAAAAATAAATAAACATTAAAAAAATTTTTTTTAATTGTCAAAAGGGCTCCCTAGCATTTGGGGAGATTAGCAAACTCTTATCAGGAACGCAGGTCGGGGAAGGGCCGTTTACTTAACAGCAGTCTCTCAGCTCAGGGACATGAGTGTCCACATGTCATGTTCTCTCCCAACTGCCAGACTCACTTCACAGGCTGTGCTGTAGTGAAACTGGCCACAGGCCAGCCAAGGGGAGGCATTGCCTCCGGCTACAGCCAGGATGTGACCCTGCCTTGCCCTGCGCTACCCTGCCCATCTGGTGAGCAGGGTCCCCAAGGACCCAGAAGGATAGAAATGCAGAGTTCCCTGAAAAAGTAAAAAATAGTACCTACAAAGATGAATTGCATTCAGGTAAAGCATTTAATGCCATGCAAAGCACAAGTGCTAAGTGTTGACTTTCATGATTATCATAATCTAGTAATTCAGATTTTCACTGAACCTCAAGTCCAGGCCCCCGAGTTAGAGACCAAGGCTGGGAGGAGGTCTCCCGGGTGTCACAGGCCTCCCCAGACCTGTCCATCTCTGCAACGCCAGGCTCAGCTCCCACGCATTCCCACAGGTACTATCGCCACCCCCGCAGGAGTCTGAGGGTCTCTGTTGATGTCACACGGTGTCACCTGCCCTCTTCCAGCAGCCTTAGGCAGTCTTCCATCACACACACACACACACACACACACACACTGGCCTCAAGCCTCTGTCCCTCCAGTATGCATACCTAGTCCCAGGTGCACCAGACACATCTTCCAGGAAGAGGTCACTGTCATCGCTCTGGACCCCTGGGTCCAGCATCTCCTGAGCAGTGCCCACGGGCAGTGAATGCAGGGCGGAGACCAAGGCCTGGGCACTTGGCCAGCAGGGAGCAGCAGCCTTGGCTGGCAGCAGGCGGTGTGGATGGCAACGTGCCGGGAGAGAGGACACAGAGAGAGTGGGGCTGAGCAGCTAAGCAGCGGACTTGGCGTGAGCAGGGCGCTGAGTGGCAGGGCCGCGGGGGCCTGGCAGGGGGTGTGGAAGGAACATGGCTTCAGGAGAAGCGGCTCCCTGCTGTGGGACCCTGAACAGGTTTCCCAAGACTCTCAGAGCCTCACTTTTCTCCTCTGTGGAGTGGGACCAACAAGCCAGCCTGCCTCTGAGGAGAAGCGGAGAGTCAGGGTCTGATGTGCTGTGGAAGCTGGGAGGGAACAGGACGCCGGAAGTCGCCATGTTTGCACTAGTGAAGGCGGAAGGGAAGGTGGTGGCGCCGAGGTGGCTGCATGGCTTCCGGAGTGGGGATGTGACAGGGACTGACCTGGACAGAGACATTGGACATACTGGCACATACAGTGTCTTCTTATGACCCCCTGCTCCACACACATGCCAGATTGCTGGGCCTCCCTTTTCCATTTTCTGATTGCACGGATAACACCCAAGGACAGACCAAGCCAGGCACATGCACGTGACACACACGCACGCACGCACACACACCCCTTGATCCCTCGCCACCATCAGCAACAGCATGGGCTCAAGTGAGGAGTGTGTGTGTGTGTGTGTGTGTGTGTGTGTGTGACTAGCTCTTAGCAGATGTATTGATCCAACTTGCTTTGGTCACTTAACACGAGGACTCAGGGACAACCTTGCTCCTCCCGGCCATCAGAACATCCTCTGTGGGCGGCGTTTCACAGATCCCCTCCACTGCTGAGCAGTGTTGGGGTCTCTCAGACCTCACTCTAGACAAAGAAAGACCGAGAAACTCTGTCCAGAGTTGGCAGCCATGTTTTTCCAAGTTAGGAGGCCAGGAGGTTGGAGGCTGCTCCAAGGCCAGCCTTCAGGAGGCAGAGTCAGACTCCCAGGGCCCTGCCCACCCCCCACAAAGGGAGCCTGTCTGCTGAGAGGAAGGCATCTCTCAGGAACCCGGTCCCCAACACCATGTGTGGTCCCTGTACCCGGAGCCACACGCGTGACCAGACTCCCTGCCCTCCATTCCTGAGGACTGACAGAGGGGTCTGGGAAGCTGGGGTGGGGACCCTTGCCCAGGAAAGCCCTTTGTCAGCTCAGAGAGGGCTAGATCTCCTTTGCAAAGGGCTTTTTTTCTTTTGTGATTGCCAAGTTATTCACGGGGTGATACCTCCATATCCCGTGAGTACCCCAGCCCCCAGGAATGTCTCCCGAAATGGTGTTAGCCTCCACCAATGGTCCTGGCCTGAATCAGTTACACCCTGAGGGTTGCAGATCAGTGACTTTCTGATTCTCTCCTTTCTACATTATCTGAAATTCTTCTGTGAAGAGCTCCCTTCACTCCTTGGGATGAACAAGTGCTTCTCCTAAAAACGTGTCATGCTCACATCCACTGGTGGCAAACGGGCTGGGTCATAAAGAAGAAAGGATGCGTGCAAAGGCACCTGAAAGAGGTTTGTCCAGGAGGGCAGGGGGAGGGGGTGGCGGGCAGCAGGAGCCCGCAGCCCAGGTCACAGTGGTGCACGTGCTGGAGATGACTGGGCAGAGCCCCGTGGAGTCCGGAGGCGGCCGAAGAGAGACGGGCCTGGTAAGCCTCATCCCGCCAGGACTTCCCCCCACGGCAGGTGAGCCAGTTGTGATTCAGCGTGGGGCCCAGGCCACCGCTGGCTTTCCCTTCCATCATCCTTGGTGGGGAGGGGCGTTGCTGGTCCTCATGACAGGAGATGGAGCATAGCGCACGCGCACTCAGCAAAGGCCACCCCACAGCACGTCTTCAAGAAGTTCCGCATTCGCTGCCTGACAGCACTTCTGCACGCGTCCTTTCCACCAGAACAAGGACACCCACCCAAGTGCCACAGAAGCTGACACACACGTGGTCTCATCTCAGGAGGCCACGAGCCAGCTCAGCCAAGAGTTCCGGGAGGTGGTGAAAGGATACGGAGGAGGTGACCGTAAGGCTCAGCATGTCCAAGTAAGAGATGCTCAAGCTGGCCCTGCAAGGCTCCAGCCTCTGCAAGACAGGGAAGGGCACCTGAGCCCCCCAAGGCTGGGCCTGCCCACGTCTCTGCTACAGTGACACTCTCCCCCTGCTCCATCTGGGTGCTCAGGCTCAGGAGTGTCAAAGGCGTCCCTGTCCTGGGACTCCTCCTTGAATAGGGCTGTTTTACAAATAAGAGCTGGCCCACGCACCAGAGCTGTGCCTCCTCAAATGGTGAGCCACGGCCACTCATCTGGGACTGTGGAAATATAAATTTAAGTTAATTAAAATCAAATAGATTTTGGTGCCCAACATCACTAAGCATCAGGAAAGTGCAAAGCAAAACCACAGTGAGACATCAGCTCTCAGGTGTTAGGACGGCTGGCATCAGAATGGGAGGGGATACCC
>PISW01007708.1:0-85047 GCA_004023785.1 Mungos mungo
ACAGATTTGTAGATTTCTAATATATTAATACAAAGTGCATGACTACATACAGTACATCCTACAGGCAAAGAGGTGGAAGGGGAAAAAGAAGGCTGTGGTTGAGGTCTAGTAATAAATAAATAAATACAGAAGTAGAGATGATCCATATTATAGTATATTCTACCACCAATACTGTAGCCAAAATGTACAAAAAAAAAAAAAAAACCATTTCAAAACACCAGGAGGATGATAATGGCTGGGACTCTTGTAATTCGCCTCAGAGGCCAGGGGCGAGCCAACCCAACTCACGGTGTTGTCTGTGCCGATGGTGGCTTGGAGTTTTTGCCATTAAGGAAGAAATATAAAATTTTAAGTTTAGATTAAGAACTATAAAACTATATGGTGCCCATAAAAAGTGGCTCACTCCTTACTGTTATTTATACTATCTATTCTTTAAAATCCAGTTTTAAAAATAAGCAGAGTCATGTTATTATCAGGTAGGCAAATGATCCTCCCTAATTATGAAAAGTCTGAACCGGTGACAGGTTATTCCTGAACATTTAGAAAAGAGGCAATGAGAGTACTTTGGTTTGGGTTCAAGTAAAAAGTCTTCAAATGGAGATTTTAGAACTTAAGAGCTTCGTGTTCAGGATGCATCATCTAACATATCAATAACCACAAAGCCTGACTAAAAGAAGCCAAACCTAAACCAACCCGCTCAGCATTAACACACACCTCTTTTCTTTTAGAATTTTACTTTAATATAGAGTGAAGAAGAAGAAAGAGAAAACCCAAACCCTAATAGGTTAAAACAAGTCAAACAACCACTCTACACAGATAAAACCTTCACAAAGGTCAACTGAAGTAATCCAGGGCTAAAACTGAATTGTGCAGATTTTCAATGAAGTCACCAGTCATGTAACACAAACAAAAGTCCATTATATTTACACACTAAGCAAGCCCTCTAAGAAATGTGCCCCAAGAAGCATTAACCTTTGTTTTTTTTGTGTGTGTGCCATCCTGAAGACTTGCACAGTTTTTTTTTAAAGATAATTTAACATTTTTAACAGAATACGATCTCTACCATGCGGTAATGCTTTGGTACTCTTCATTTAGGACTGCTCATCCTAAAACTTGACATTTCCCTAGAGGAGCTTTGATTTTGCTTCAGAAGTTTCAATATAGATTAAAATCTTTATCAAAATTTAATATGGAGGGAGGTGACAGAGGATGCAACATATACACTCAGGTTACCTCTCTGTATAATTAGAAATTACTCCTTCAAGGTATTTGCACCAGAAAGCTTAGTCTGTCCCGCTTAATATTCAGTAGTACAGGTTTGAATCATCAGAACCTTGGCAAGACCTTAAATTATTAACAACTACCTCCAGGGGCAAGTCCATGTTACTGAGTTATGACGAATTTATTATCACGAAGGAAAACAAGTATAGCCAGCCATCTTAAAAAATGCCCCAACCACTGCTTCTCAATATAGAAAGACTAAAACTACATAACGTTTATCATACAACAAATCCCATCTCTGTCCCCTGAAATTCCCCTAATTTCATTCATTAGAAGGGGATTAAAAAAAAAAAAGACTTAAAGAGCACTTTACAGCAGCATTCAGCTTTCCTATGAAATACTCAGCATCTTAAATATTATGTACACGGCTTTTCTTTTAGTCAGCTAGACACTGGCTTCAGAGTTTATTGAACTGGAGGAGAAATAACAACCCATTCAAAACTATCCTAGAAAGTGTCTTTTGGCAGAATAGCAGGTATCCCAGTTAAAAATAGGAGGGTTTTGTTGCTTTGTTTCCTTCCCGAATCTAAATCATTTTTTTGTTCCCCTTCTACCTAAACCTCAGTCACCACTCCTGAGTGGAGATGGGCAGAGGCTCTGGCCCCTGCGCCTCCGGCTTCTCAGCAGCTGCTTTCTTATTGCTGCAGCAAGGCTTGAAGAGGTGTGTGTCAATGAGGACTTCTCCAAAACGGCCTTTATAGATAATCCCACAACATATTTTCTGTCTAAAAGAAAAAAAATGGGAAAAGTAGATTAATAAGGTAGAAAACTAGTAATACAAGAAAAAAAAGGAAAAAATCTACATAATTATAACTAGTACACGATCAAAAGGTTCTACTTCTATGGTCTTATCACATTCCAACTGAAAAGCTCCTAGAAAGACCCCAATTAACTAGGTAATGGGAATTACCCAGGTCCCTTAAATTCCTAACTGGAACCTCATCAAAGATTAAGGCGGGGGAGTCTTTCTGAGAGACAGTGGTTTCAGAGGCTACTCCTGAAGTTTTAAACTGTTTCGAGTATACACAGAGGCATTAAAAAAGGACTACAAAACACCTGTGGATCACATACTCTAAGGGAAAAATCCTTTCCTGTGAAGTCCCCCGTATGTCCCTCTCCAGTCCCACCCTGCCCATTCTCTCCTCCTTAAAATTTAAGGCTATCTGTGTGCCTTTTTTCTTTATACTTCATAGTTTTAACACAAGTCTACAACTTTACATATAATGCTCAATTATCTCCTATTTAAAAGAAACACATAGGGGCGCCTGGGTGGCTCAGTCGGTTGAGTGCCAACTTTGACTTCAGTCATGATCTCAGTTCGTGGGTTTGAGCCCCGCATCAGGTTCCATGCTGATGGCTTGGAGCCTAGAGCCTGCTTTGGGTTCTATGTCTCCCTCTCTCTCTGCCTATCTCCCACTTGTGCTGTTTCTCTCAAAAAATAAACACTAAAAAAAATTTTTTAAATAAATAAATAAAAGAAACACATATGAACTCCTACTCTATTGCTGCAATTTTTCTCAACATTGAGGTTCAAACCTATCGTCAGAGCTTTATTTCATTTTAATTCATGTATAGTATTCTGTCATGTGAATATACCACAATTTACCCACTCTCCTTTCGATGAGACAACTTTTGCTGCCACAAACATGCTGTACGCATCAATGCAAGTGTAAAGAAGATAACTTTTGGGTTATGTTACTGGTATACAGGAATTGAAACATGTTCATGCCAATTATTTTTCACTGGCTCCCTTCTATTCCTATTTACTGAAGGTTTTATTTCAAACCTTGAAGAAACATTTAAATATATCAAACATCTTCAAAGTACTGCTAAAAAGACAGGCATTCTCCTTTCTTTACAAACTATCAATGTGGCAAATTCTACCTGTTGACTTCTAATGTTTAAAGCAATCTTACATCACTACAATAAATCCAATCTGGTCATGATATGCTGTTTTGGTATCAAAGTTATGTATTAGCCTCAAAGAATGTTTAAGGTCTATGCCCTTTATTCATAATCTGAAAAAAACCAATGCAAGACTAGAATCATGTGTTTCTAGAATGTTTGGGAGAACTTGCCTAAAATGGGCCTGGGATTTTTAGAGGGAAGATTTTGGCAACTGAATCAATTTCTCTATTATAAGACTACACAGGTTTTCTATTTTGCCTTGAGACATTTTTCAAAAACTTTTCCTACTAAAAAATCCCCTTCACCTGTATGTTCAAATTTACTAGCATAGAGTTGTTATAATGTCCTACTGTCTTTTAAATTTGTCTTATTTATAGCTAAACCTCCCTTTCTAAAAATCTAAGATACTTATGAATACTGTCTCTTTTCATCTGCTTCATCTCTAGTAATTTTTTTGGTCAGGTCTTCTTCAATATTCAACTTTTAGCTTTACTGATCCTATTCATTACTTACTGGTTTTCTACTCCATTTATTTCTACTTGTATCTTTAGAATTTCCTTGCTTTTATTTTTCTTTGCATTGGGCTTCATTATCTTTAAGTTGAATGCTTATCACTTCATTTATTTTTAGTTTTTTTTTTCCAAGGACTGAAAACATTAATTTTTCCTCCAATTCTTTTAACTTCATAGCATGTTTTGATTTGTAGTATTTTTCAGTTACTTTTTAAGTTAATTTTTATTCTACTTTCCTCTTGGACCTATGGTTTCTATTTTCATTTGTTTTGCTAAGTATATTTAGATATATTTTTTTAATTTTCTGCCCTTTCCTTCTTGACTCAGGAGGTTTTCACTCTTTTCTTAATTCTATGAGTGGGGACATAGTTAATCAAGTCCCAAGGTTCTATTTATTTTTAACCATGCAAAGGATGGTAGATACCTTAACTCCTATCCCTTTTATTGCCCTGATTTATGTATTTTTGTTGTCCTGTAATTTGTTCTTTTTTTACCCCCACAACTATTATTATTTTAAGCAGTCAGTGTTTGTTTAAATTTACCTAAATATTTGCTATTTTATCTATCCTCAAAATTTTAATGTAGGATCTCTTTTTCTACCTTTAGAATTTTGTTATTTAGGGTCAGCTTTGCAGCAAATTCTCAACTTTTTTCTACTCAAAAAGTCTTAGCCCTTGTTCATAAAAGATATATTTTTTTAAGTTTGTTTGTTTATTTTAAGTAATCTCTACACCCAAAGTAGGACTCAAACTCCCCATCTCAATCAAGATAAAGAGTCATTTGGTCTCCCCACTGAGCGGGCCAGGCACACCCCACACAATGGATATTTTTGCTACATATATGTAACTAGGTTGAGAGTTACTACTCTTGGCCCATTGAAGATATTAATCTATTATTTTTTGGCTTACTTTGTCCATACTGAGAACTCGCTTTGAGTGTTGTTCCTTTGAAAATAGTGTCTTTCTCACTGCTTAAAGATCTATTTTGTCTTTGTTGTTCCATAGTTTCATAAAATCATCTATGGGTGAATTCTATCCTAAGATAAATGCTTATTATCTCACTTTTAACTTGTTAGTCTTCTCGGATCTGTGAAATAGAATATAAAATCCTTAACCGCTTTCTTTTTTAATGTTCTCTCTTTCCTAATCTGTTATCTCTTTACGACTTTGGGGTTCCACATTTACTTAGCATGGGTCTCTGACTATTCCTTACTAATGTGCTCACTTATCAATGCTATTTTTAATTTTTTTAATGTTTTATTTTTGAGAAAGAGAGAGAGAGACAGCATGAGCAGGGGAAGGACGGAGAGAGAGGGAGACACAGAATCTGAAGACAGGCTCCAGGCTCTGAGCTGTCAACACACAGCCTGACAGAGGGCTTGAACCCACAAATGCCAGATCATGACCTAAGTTGAAGCTGGATGCTCAACCAACTGAGCCACCCAGGTGCCCCTCAGTGCTATTTTTAAATTAAAGAGTGTAAAAATATGTATTTCTCACTTTTACTTTTTTCAGTGAGAGAGTTGGTCAGAAAGAATACCTAGTCTACTCCATTATAGGAAATGTAGGTTCTCTAACCTGATTTTTAATAGAAAAAGCACATAAAATCACAACTCTCAGCTCAATTCTTGCTTAATCCACCTCCAACCATGTGTGCTACCAGCTGTGTGCCAAATGCCATTTAATTGCTAAGGAAGTGGGAAACCATTGCCTGTAATTAAGAAGGTTTGCTGTTTAGAGAGATATTTTCTGTTGCTTTTACCTTTTCCAGTATGTGAGATCTAAAAAGGAAAAAACTGGCGTTCTGTTAGAGCCAGAAGCCATCTCTGTATCTGAGCCATCATCGGACTGGTTACTATAACAAGGAGACTGAGCTGGGGAGGCACTTGAGGTGGTACTATGAGCATCAGAATCTGCAATAAAGAGGAAAAAAATGCATAATTTAGTATCATTATATGTAACTAAGGTTCGTCACAAAAAACTGAATGAGTTAGTAAAAAGAAGGAATTTATTTTCTATGCAGTACTGATATTTGAAGATATTTATTTGTACTAGGTTTCCTTTCTTTCTTTTTTTTTGTACTATTGTTTCTAAAAAGAAAAGGAGGCTGTAAGCTTATAGGAAAATATGAGTAGACATACCTTTCTCCATTCCTCCTAGTAATAAATAAGTACAACTAAAAACCCTGGATACTCCAATATAAAACAAACCAAATGACTCTGAAAACAGCTAGAGAGTTCAACCCAAGGAAAGACATGGTGCATTCTCTAATTTTTATGGGTTTTCTTTTTTGCCTCATAAATCCAGTCTTGGAACTGGAGAAGACAGCAACACAGAAATGCCAATGGATACAGACCCAATATAATAATAATAAACAAACAAACAAACAACAAAACCCTGCTCTCCCTAGCCAAAGGACCAGGAAAGGAGCAGCCTAAGCGAGACAGGAAACTTTTATTAGACAATAATCACTCTACTCCAGCCAAACTCCATAGAAAACAGAGGCCCCAACCCCTGCCCATCCCAACACAGGCCAAATGGAGACCAAGATTTCCATCATCCTAAGACTGTTACAAAGCGCCAAGACCTCCTACCAGAGTGTCAGAGGAAACCTGTTGAGCAGTCAGGACTTTAGCCATGGCCCACCACAAATGAGTACCCCCACCAGGTGGGAACTCTAACTCCCACCCCATTCCACAGCAATAAAGGAGCTCCTCCCACCTCAGGGGCCAATGGAGGTTGACTAGGTAGCCTTTTAACACCACCACACAGTAACAAGGTGATGCCCCCTCTCTCACTGGCCCTGCTAAAACGGTGTCCAAAAAAAGCCAGTAAAACCAAAGGTTTAAAGATGATCCAGCGACGCCTGGCTGGCTCAGTCGATTAAGTGTCTGACTTCAGCTCAGGTCATGATCTCACAGCTTGTGAGTTTGAGCCTGGCACTGGGCTCTGTGCTGACAGCTCAGAGTCTGAAGCTGCTTCAGATTTTGTGTCTCCCTCTCTCTCTACCCCTCCCCTGCTTGCACTCTCTCAAAAATAAATAAAAACATTAAAAAAAATGATCCATAACATAATTTTAAAATGTCCAAGTTTCAATTAAAAAAAAATCCCTCAAATCCAGAACAAAGCTCCAAAATGGAGTGAAGGGGAAGTAGATGTTAACACCAATATGACAGAGAATGTTAGAATGATCCGATAAAGATTTTAACATAATCATGACAAAAATAATGATTCAGTGAGCCATCATGAACATGCCTGAAACAAAAATATTATCAGTAAATAGGTTTCAATTTAAAAAATAAATAAAAGTCATAAAGAAGAACCAAGTGGGACTGAAATTTGAGCTGTCCAAAAAAAAAAAAGAAAAAAAAAGAAAGAAAGAAAGAAAGAAAAAGAAATGAAATAAAAAGCTCCATAGAGGGACTCAACAGCAGAATGGAGGGGACAGAGGAAACAATCAGTGAACTGGAAGAAAGAACAACAGAAATTACCCCACCTAAAAAAACACAGAGAAAACAAATGAATAGAGCCTTAGAGCCCTCTGGGACTACGACAAAAAAACCCACATTCGTATCATTGCGGTCCTGGAATGAGAAAGAGGGCGGGGGTGAAAACGGCACTCAAGGAAATATAATGGCTGAAAACTTGCCAAATTTGGCAAGAGACAAATCTATAGAGATAACCAAGAAGTTGAGCAAACCCCAAACAGGATATACTCAAAGAAATCAATGCCAAGATACATCAATAATTAAATTTCTGAAAACTAAAGATAAAGGGAAAAAAATCTTAAAAGAAAAAAACAACAGTAACAACAAAAACACCCTACCTATAAAGGGAAAGCAGATCTTGATTTAATAAGGAATAAAGTCAATTCATCAGTACAAGCTAAACATGATTCAATATTTTTTGCCCTTAAAAGACTCCATATAAATTTACTAGCCAGAAAAATGAATCTTCTGGTGAATGGTCACCATGCTCTAAGACTATCATTCTGCTACTCTACACTGACAACAATATCACAAATAGGGGTTAAGATTACCACACTCCCCCTCCCCCCACTCCCAGATAGAGCATTCCTCCAATTCAAAAAAGTGATTAAGTATTTATGAAGTACATATCTACTAGACATCAGACCCCATGTCATACTCTACATGGGAAGAAACAGACTAAAGAAAACCTATGAATAGAGCTTAAGAGTGCTTTGTATTAACAAAAGTTTACATGCAGAATCATCAAGAATAGCAGGTTTTGAAGAAATAAGTCTACTAGAATGTTTAAAAGGCTTCCTAAACAATTAGCAGCAGCAGCAGTCAGCTCTATGCTGAAGAAGAAAACTCACTATCCAAGGAAGTGCTTAATATCTATGAAATATTTAAAGCGGCAGTTATTAGACCATTCTCTATCTATAAAAAAATGGCAATTTCTTATGGTTTAATCTAACACGTGAAATACTAGAATACAACTATATAAAAATGCAGTTAGGAAGAAAACTCTTCTGGAATGCAGGCCTGGAAATTCTTCAAAGAACTACAATTCTTAAAATCTTAAAAATTGTGGGATTTGAAAAGGCACAAAGGAGTAATTAGCAAAGCATGGGGTAGGCAGGGACAATGGCAAAGTAGTGGAAGCAGAACACACTGTGCACAGGAAGGGAACGGACTCAGCCCAAATATTCTTTGCCTAAAATAGGACCCCCAAAGACTCACTAGGGATTTTCAGCTTTATTCCATAGCAACCAGAATTCATTGTAGATTTTAGGAAGGATGACAAAAAGAATAACGAACATGCATATAGGAACTTGTTTTGTTTTAGAAAATCCTTTTTAGTTGATTATTCCCTTTTCTGAGATAAGAAAATTATGGGTCGATGTTAAGTAGCACGAGGGTCACATATTTATTAAATTTCATGAACAGTAACTCAAACCCTGATCTTCAAGCTCCAGGTCTAATGGCTTTCCAGTACCACACAAAGGAAAGAATATCTCAGAAAGAGAAAAAATGGTCAGGTACATGCAGGATGCAGGGAAGCAAATATGTAATGAGAGGCAGGGAGGGACACCATTTAGTGGGTGATGTATAAAAATTCAAGTATCTCAAGAACTGTTGTGTTGCACACAGGTGCTAGCAATTCACAATGCACATGGGAAAACCCTGTTTCAGTCTAAGCCTCCAAAGCCCACACACCTTTTTCAAAGGGATTTATCTTCAGTCTCCAACACCTCCCTCCACAACACAGCTTTATAATAAAAATCTAAAATTACACTGGACATATTCCCTTAGGTAAGGCAAAATTTAGTCAGGTATCACTTTTCCCATAATTAAAGGGAGGAGCTAAGAACATACATATGAATAATCAATTCCTCTAACCTTCAAGTGGTAGAAGAAAATTACTATTTCCCAAATGTTTATTAAAACGCTTAGTGAGAATGGAGGGTTGGCTTAGTCTTTTTCTTTTCCCCTGGTGATAGCTGGTTAAAAAAGGAACATGTATAAACAAATAATCCAGTTCCATGTACTGGATCTTAACTGACACTTATCCAAAAAGGAAAAAAAAAAAAAAAGGACACAAAATAAGTGTTGGCAAGGATGTGGAGTAAAAGAAATCCTCATGCACTATTGGTGAGAATACAAACTGGTGCAGCCGCTACAAAAAACAGTATGAACGTTTCTCAAAAAATTAAAAATAGAATGGTTATATGATCCATTAATTCCACTACTGCATTATTTACCCAAAGAAAATGAAAACCCTAATTTTTTGAAAAGATGTATGCACCTGTGTTTACTGCTATGTTATTTACAATAGCCAAGATATGGAAGTAACCTGAATGTCCATCTATATAGATGAATGGATAAAGATGTGAGGTGTGTATGTGTGTCTGGAATGGACTACTACATAGCCATAAAAAAGGAGATTCGAAAAGAAGAAAGGTTTCCAACAAAGTAGATGGAGCTAGAGAGCATTATGCTAAATGAAAGAAGTCAGAGAAAGACAAATACCATGAAATTTCACTCATGTGTGGAATTTAAGAAACAAGAAACAAAACAGATGAACATAGGGGAAATAAAAAGAAACTCTTAACTACAGAGGACAGACTGAGGGTCAATGGAGGAGAGTCTGGTGGGGGATGGGTTAAATGGGTGATGGGGATTAAGGAGGGCACTTGTGATGAGCAGTGGGTATCATATGTTAAGTGATAAATTACTAAATTCTCCACCTGAAACTATTAATACACTGTATGTTAACTGGAATTTAAAGAAAATTTTGAAAAAATATGTTTTTTTTAAATTTATTTTTGAGACAGAGAGAGTACGAGCAGGGGAAGAAGGTCAGAGAGGGATATACAGAATCTGAAGCAGGCTACAAGCTCTGAGCTAGCTGTCAACACAGAGCCTGACGTGGGGCTCGAACCCATGAACCATGAGATCATGACCTGAGCCAAAGCTGGACGCTTAACCGACTGAGCCACCCAGGCGCCCCGAAAAACAAATTTTAAAGAAAAAGAACATGTATAGGGGAACCTGGGTGGCTCAGTCAATGAAGCCTCCGACTTCAGCTCAGGTCATGATCTCACGTTCGTGGCTTTGAGCCCTGCTGTGCTGACAGCTCAGAGCCTGGAGCCTGCTTCTGATTCTGTGTCTCCCTCTCTCTGCCTCTCCTCGCTCATGCTCTGTCTCTCTCTGTCTCAAAAATAAATAAAAAATTTTTAAAAATTTTTAAAAAATAACGTGTATAATTAAAATACACACATATTTCATGTTACCTAAATATTTCACTATCAAGTATTACGGTATCTCAGCCAAAGATTAAATAAATCATCAGAGTAACTATGAACTGATAACAGAACCTACTTAAAAGAACAGAAAGTTAGCAGAAGATCTGCAAAGACTTCAGAGTCGTGGACACTGGTTATACTACCCCAGGGAGCAGGCTGCTGTTGCAGAAAGAGCAGCTTTGAAGTTAGACAAACCCGAGGTCAAACTCATCTCTATCATCTTTAGTAAGTGACCTGGGTCAGGGTTAAATCACCACTCTACTTCCTATCGTAATCTCTAAAACAAATGACTGAGATAACTATGTAGGTAAAGTGCTTGGTACATCTACCAAAATGCCCAAGAGAGGACAGTTCTCCTTTCCTCACTCTACCTTATCAGTGTATTTAACTCTCTTTTACCATGATTCTAAAATAAGCATTGATTGACAGTATTTCTTTTAACAGAGCCCTACAAATTGTTTTTATAATCCTGAAAACTCTCTGACCAGTCCACAACCTCATCTACAGTTTTGAAAAGGCTCTGAAAAGACAAAGTCTATTCCTAACCCATTTGGCCACAAAATCTGACCTGACCTGAACTATAAAATTAGGGTAGCCAAACCTGACTAGCCCATGCAAGTTTTATTTATTCCACCTTTGTGAATACGCCTACATTTCTGGGGCAAAAATACTAATGTGTCTGATTTCAATAGTGCTGCCTCAAAAACCCTCCGTCATTGGTATAAATGTTACATATAACAACACTATATGTGCTGTATTTCCTTTCCAAAAGCTGAAATCTAAATTCCAAAATACAGAAGTACCACTACAGGTACCCTCCCCCTCAACAACTTTAAGAAGAGATGAACCTGATATTAATTTGTCATTCCTTTCCCATTCCATCACTCCACACAACACACACTGTCCCAGAAACCTGAAAAGTCCTGAGGCTAGCTTTACTGCAATATGTAAGTTATGATTTCTAAAGTTACTTTCCAGAAACCCTGGGCTTTAGTCTCAGACTGTCCACTGGTATTATTTACATACCTTTTCTGCACATCTCCAGACCTCAATTTCCTTATACATAAAAACCAAGTAAACAAACTTGAAAAATTCATCTTCTAGAACAATTTAGGATGTCAATAAACAGATCACAGTGGTCAGAGCGATCTCCATACAATCTGAAGAAGTGGTTAGCTAGTCAAAGTACTTTTATGACATCAAAACCAAAGACAGAGTTTCAAGATTTCATAGAAATATCTCTCACGTTGACAATGCCTTTCAACACTTTTTTAAAGAAAGTAATTATAAAAACCAAACGACGACTCTTAAGAACTCATATTTGAACATCAAACTTACTGTGACGTTTAAATTCCTTCTGTAGTTTACTGATCTGGTTACTTTTTATCCTGTTTCCAGATAGAGTCTTCACTTTCTTTGGTTTCAATGTTGTCTTCAGACTGGGTCCTGCCCTTGCATCTACCACCTGGAAGAAAATGCTGAATATTTAATACCATTTAAAAAATGACACCTCCTGTATTCCTTTAGTTCAGACAAATGCCTATACGAAGGAGCATAAACTGAGAAGCAGTTTTCTACTTAGAGTGTTTGAGAGCCCATGTGCACTTTTAATCATCACATGGTATTAAAGAATAATTTATCTTGTGGGGTTTTTTTCTTTGAAGCAGTCAAAGTAACAGGATGCTGTACAAAAAGATTTAAATAGATTAATATATGGTAAGAATGACCCAAAAGATTAAAGAAAATCAAGCCTTACAGCTAACATTTTTACCAGATGGTGTTTTACAGTTTACAAAAAGCTTTCAAACTTTTTCTTTTTTTTTGAAATAGAGAATAAACATGTGTACATGGGAGGGGTATAGAGAAAGAACCCCAAGCAGGCTCCTCACTGTCACACTGTCAGCACTGTCGGGGGGCGAGGCTCGAACCCACAAAGCATAAGATCATGATCCCAGGTCAAAACCAGGAGTCAAACGCTTATCTGACTAAGCCATCCAGGATCCCCTTTCATATACACTTTTGATTTTACCTTCACTACAAAGCAGTAAGGGGACTATTCTTGTTACTCCAATTTAGGGTGAAAGAAAACAAGAGAAATTATCTTTTGCCTTATTTCTCAAAGCGAGTAAATGGGCAAGAATGGAAAGAGAGGGATACAAGACTCAAATTAAGTTTTTCCAACCTATGCTTTATGCTCTCTTCACCATACTTTCATCCCTGAGGTCATCCACATGATGGCAATGGGATTTTCTCCCACAGTCTAACATAGCCACTGGTCTAGCCGTACATGGTACCATTCTCACAAATTTAGTCACATTTACTATTTGCAGATTTCCATCTTAATAAGGTTGTCATCACCTTCAAAATCACAAGTTGCATCTTCTCCAAATAAAGTATAAAAGAAAACTCAGTTTTTTAATAAATTAACAGACCCACAAAAACCTATCATAATAATGTAAACAAATCACCAAAGGACAATGTAAGGCTAAGATTAGTGTTAGGGGTAAAAAAAGATAAAGAAGAAATGAGTGCCAGCTTAAAAACAAGTATTTTGTATAAATGCCACAGATGTTTTAAAAAGCTAGTGTAAGACTTAATGTTGGGGCGCCTGGGTAGCTCAGTCGGTTGAGCATCCCACTTCGGCTCAGGTAATGATCTCACGGTTTGTGGGTTCGAGCCCCACGTCGGTTCGTGGGTTCGAGCCCCTCGTCAGGTTCTGTGCTGACCACTAGCTCAGAGCCTGGAGCCTGTCTTCAGATCCGGTGACTCTTTCTCTCTCTGACCCTCCCCTGCTCACGCTGTCTCTCTGTCTCTCTCTCAAAAATAAATTAAAAAATTAAAAAAAAAAAAAAAGACGATGTTTTTCTGGTTACTGAAAACCAGTGACAAAGGGCAAACAACACACATTTACATACCACTATGATCTCAACTAGATTTAAATGTAGAGAGTAAGAAGAATAGTTTCCACATAACTGATTAATATGTGTTATACTTTATATACAAATCTCCTTCAGTTCTCACAAGAGCTCTGTGAGATGGCTATTATGTTTCCACTTTATAAGCAAATGTAACTTGCCCAAAGTTCACAACTAGTTGTAAAGGCAGGATTCAAATCCAGTTCTGGTGCTAAACGAGTGCTCATTATACTACCTTCAGGAGTTAGGATAAATGTTATCCTAAGAAATGAAAAAAGGATCCATGTCTAATTAAATTTAGGAATTTCTGTGTTAGACTAAAAATAAGTGAAATGTACACTGTGATTCTCCAAAATGGGGGTACTGGATACAGCCTCAGGGAAACGCTACACCAAGTAAAATTTTGCTTCTAAATATGCCAAAGTGTTAATTATATCTGAGCAGCAACTTGTGTTTTTCTTTATTCTTTTCACTTTTCCATCTGAGGAACGTACTACTTCCTAAATTGGGGGAAAATTAATGTTACTATAAATGTAATAGAGGTGTCTGGGCACCCAGGTAGCTCAGTTAGTTAAGCGCCCAACTCTTGATTTCAGCGCAGGTCATGATCATAATGATGATCATGTTCATGTTCATGGACTGGACACTGCATCTGTTAGCACAGAGCCTGCTTGGGATTCTCTTTATCCCACCCTTTCTCTCTCAAAATAATTAAACAAACTTTAAAAATAAATAAATGTAATATATAATTGATTTATATATAACTGATATATAACTGAGAAAGAAGAAAGATGAACTAACATGATTCCAGTTTTTTTTTGATCCCGCTGGCAATTTCTTCCATCTTTTCACAAGCAGGACACAGGCATTACAGATGTCTCCTGAACGAGTCTCATGCAACCTGATAAGAAAACAATCAAACCTTTATTAGTCTCATTTACACTCAAGAATTCATGCAGGTCTATTTCTTTTAGAAAAAAAATCCGATTACAGTTTATAGATCCTATTTCTAATTGTCCTGTATGATCCAGTTCCACGGTTTCTATAGCACATTTTGGAAATACAATTAACTCCTAGATCCCATGAACTAATTCTGTGTACTGCAATTTGGTCATTATAAAATAATGTTTCTAAAATAAAATAAAAATAAAATTTAAGACCTAGAGGAGATCCTGGTCACCATGGTTTAAAACAATGTTGTTCAATTAATCTTTTTTGAAGTGTGTAGATACTTCCATAAGTAACAAAATGCCACTCTTTACATATAAAAATGTGTCATGATATTCTAGTTTTACAACACACAAAACTAAAGAGGCACTGTAATTTTTTAAAAAATGATTGTCTGCATAAGGGGGAAAATCTGTAACACTAGTCAACAAAGCTCTTCATAAATTATTTTTGAGGAATTTTCATTTACTACACTTTTCCTGTATTACAAATACGTACAGAAAAATACTGGTAACTTTTATCATGTATACTATTGAGAATGAAGATATTAAGCAACAAATGTAATTTAAAAGGGCAAGGTGGTTAGAAACTCTTTGGCAATCTTAAAAATAAGTACAAAATCCAGGATTAACAATAAATAAGAAGTATTTTGATACGAGAAACAAAGTGGTAAAAATAACTTTTAGCATGAGAAATGGTTCAACATGAACTCTTCTACTTTATCCAAGTATTTGCTGGAAAGTAAATTCCACTTTATTAAGCAGGTTTATTGTCAAAAAATAAATGAAGAACAAAATTATGAAATGAAATGTACTCTGACAGGTCCCAAGGCAGAACATTATTAAGTCTTATTATTATCCTTAGCAGCCTGGGTTAAAATGCATTTCTATAATTTATAAAAAACAGTGCAAACAGTAGAAAACTATTGGAGGACAAACAACTAGTTTTAAGAATAAGAGTAATTTCTTAAAAGTCTCTATATATCTTATGTTAAAAACAAGAGTCTGGTTACAACTACAAAGGGCCTCACAGTTTTGTAGTTCCTTATAATCTGTCATATTGATTTGTTTTAAAAGCAAGAACCTTAAAATAGCCTCGATGAGAATGTAAGTGATTTTAATTTATTAGCACATTGCTCCCACTGCCTGCCTTGCCTGGAAATACTTCCGGAAGCTATGATCTTTTTCACTCTAAGAATGGTAAAAACATCAGATGATCTTACCCAAAACAGCTCTGGAAGTCCTTTTCATAGCGTTTACTGTCAGTGAATCGAGAACTGGAGGACTTGGCTCTGCAAATACAGCAGCCCTCTATACTTCGGTACATCTTTGGCTTGTGAAAACCAAACATCTTTTCTTCTGGGCAATAGTCTGTAAAGCCAGGGGGAATTGACACAGCTTTGTTGAGGGCTGTAACAAGGAACCATTAAAAGAGTGGTGTCTGCTCCACCCCACCCCTGGCAACTTGTATTACATGACCCAGCCAGACAGAAGGGCTCTGGGGAAGTCCTCCTGATCTCCCTCCATTCTTGGCACCACCCGGGCAAGTGTATTCAACACACACAACACCTCAGTTTTTTAACAAGGCCTCTACCACATCTCCCTCTCCCCTCCTGGCAACACTCTCTAAAACTGAGGGGAGGGAGGCATTTTTAAAAAATCAACTTCTTAAGCAGAAAATGTGACCCACTCTCCCCACTATAAAATGATGGAATCATGCACACAACGAAGGACATATCCTAAAATGTAAGGCAAGGCACCCCCTTCTATTCTGCACCTTTACAGTGAAGTGATTCCCTGCTGGGGAAGTTTTGAGCATTTATCATGACCACTATGATACTAAGCACACAAGTAGCTCAATAGTCATCAGCCCACAATACTCTGCACTATGGGAAGTTTAGAGGGGATTTCTTCTGTGACAAATGAGAAGTTCTAAGCTGGTAAATTGACTGAAAGGAGGATGTAAAATTCAGAAAAATCCAGGGTCAGGATTTAAGAATAATTTCATAAAATCATTAAAATGGACTATAAATGAGCTCATATTTCCTGACCATTGGTCTGTTCAGTTGTTACAGAGGTTTTTGGAGCTGTTCTATGAAGCCCTGTGCCTGAGCAGTACAATGTGAGGCAGAGATACCCAAGATATGTATGGTGAGATAATCTGTTGATTCTCACGATCAAAAAAAAAAAAACAAAAAAACCCCCTCAACATCATTCAAGGAAAGAAGAAACAGCTCAAGAGCTAGACGTGAGGCGCCTGGGTGGCACAGTTGATTAAGCATCCAACTTCAGTGCAGGTCATGATCTCATGGTTCATGGGTTCAAGCCCCACACTGAGCTCTGCTGCCAGCTCAGAGCTTGGAGTCTGTCTTCGGATTCTGTATCTCCCTCTCTCTCTGACTCTACCCTGCTCACAGGGTCTCTCTCTCAAAAATAAAATAAAACATTAAAAAAAAAAGTTTTTAGAGCTAGATGTAGCAAAAATGTAACTGGCAGTAAATATACACCTATCCAAACCAGGGGCACCTAGATGGTTCAGTCAGTTGGGCATCCGACTCACCTCAGGCCATGATCTCATGGTTTATGAGTTCAAGCCCCGCACAGGGCTCCATGCAGTCAGTGCAGAGCCCACTCTGGATCCTCTGTACCCCTCTCTCTCTGCCCCTCCTCCACTTGACTCTCTCACTCAAAAAAAAAAATTAAAATAAAAACAATATATATCCAAACCAAGGGCCATTTTCACCAGAACATCTGGACTAAGAGAGGGAATGAAAAAAGCAATGAATATAGAAACTAAATCCCAATGGACAAGTGTATGTAAGGGTCCAACTACAAATCATCATAAAAGCATCACATACTGCATCAGTAAGAAAAAGTTATTAATACCAATTAGATTGGTGCCTATAGTTTTAGGAGTTAAAATGATAGACCACTATCCTTTTACAGTTCTTTTAGAAATACACTATAATAAAAACTTTAGTTTTTAGGAATACACAAAACAAAATCTTTAGTTTATCTTTGGATGACCTCTCATCTGACCCCATTTTACCCCAATTCTGGTTAGTATACCAGAGTGAATATTTATGAAAGCAACTCAGAGAAATAATCTAATATCCAGCCTGTGTGTATGTGTCTCTGAGATGGAGGGATTCTGAAATATGGACAAGGACTTTTGATTTGTTTTTAAGAAAATATTTTATTAGCAAACAATCAGCTAAACACTGAACCTTTCATTTTAAACAAGGGCTATTGTTTATCAAGTGTTCTTTAATGTTTTTGTTGGTGAGAGAAGCAGGCAAAGAAGGGAGATGGGCGGGGCAGAAGGCCACTCCTGCATTTCAAAAATTAGTGTAAACTAACTGTTTCTTCAATTTAAGAACTGTTAAAACAAGAAAATATTCTTACTTGACTATTTTTGTTCAAGGGAGTACTTGGGAATTTGATTTTCTTTGAGAGGGAAAGAAAATAACAAACTTTACAATAGGAAAAGGTGTGGGGAGCCTGTGAAATGAGACTTTTTTTTTTTCAAACAAACAAATGCAAATGATAAATGAAACCAGTTATGTGTTGCTTTGGGGAAAAAAAATGTCAAATGACACAGTATAATTAATACAAATTTTTAAAAAATGGAAGTGTTAGGAAAGTAGAAGTTACTGCTTCAATTTGTATATTCCAGTTTTGAGGCCAAAATTTTCCATAACTCTTTCCAGTCCTCACACTAACGTGGGGGGGGGGGCCTCCCCAAACTCCCCTAACTCCATTACTATCAAGAAGGTCAAAAGTCCACACTTCCTCTTACAGTCGCCAGCTTCATCAATGACTCTAGAAACTTCTGCCTCCCTTCTCAGCAGACAAAGGAAGTACAGCAAGAAAGGCCAGTTCATTCCACTAATACACAGACCAAATCCTATTACAACAGAAAGATTCCTATCTCTCCCCTCACAATCACCTACCCTCTCCACAAATAAACATGCCATCAAAACCATATAGTATTTGAAAAAACAAAACAAAACAAAACCCACACAGCATTTGAGTACAAACTACCTTTACTGAGGCTGGATTTGACCAAGAAACCGTTTGTGCTGGTTAATCACTAGGGTTAACCATAACTCTTAAGAAATGCTAGGATTATAGCTAAATACTAAGGCTTTCCTTTTTATAAAGGAAATGAAAGAACCAACCTTCATTATGATTTTTTATTTTAATACTTTCTTTTTATTTTTTAGTTTATTTATTTTGGGGGAAGGCAAAAGGTGGAGAGGGAGGGAGAGGGAGAATCTCGAGCTGGCTCCGCACCCTCAATGTGCAGGACTCAAACTCACAAACCATGACCTAAGCAGACACTTAACCAACTAAACCGCCCAGGCACCCCTTCAGTATCTATGATTTCTTTGGTGGTGGCGATCTCCACAAAACTTACCCAACAGTCCCTGCAAGACATCCCATTCTTCAGATTGAGTAAAATTCATCTTTAGATATCAAGGAAAATAAAATAGCCTGATTTCTTCTGATAATTCTTTTTTTTTTTTTAATGTTTTTTATTTTTGAGAGACAGCACAAGCAGAGGAGGGTCAGAGAGAGAGGGAGACATAGAATCCAAAGCAATCCCCAGGCTATGAGCCGTCAGCACAGAGCCCAACGCGGGGCTCGAACCCACGAACCGTGAGATCATGACCTGAGCCAAAGCCGGACGCTTAACGACTGAGCCACCCAGGTACCCCTGACTGATAATTCTATATGCAGCTCTGTGACCTTATGTTCATCCTAATAAAATTCAGCTTAAATATCTGAAAGTGGTCTAAATCCTAGGGTCCACGCTCTTCCAAGCAGTGCTAAATGCAGTAAAGTGCAAGGCACTTGCCCTGATGCAACACACAAGTAGCATATGAACCTTTTAATGGATGATTACTTAATAATCTTATTAAACCTTTTCTGAGCTTATTCCTGCACTTGAGAGGCACCTGGGAATCTGCAGCAAATACACAGGGGTTTTATTTTGGGCTTTGTTTACAGCAACCCAGTTAAGCAGCAGTTAGTGTTTAACCATTTTGAGCTCTGTGGAGCCCAGAACTAATGAAAGTATTTTCACAGAATCCACAGACCCAAATGTGTATTTAAAAAGCTACCTACTCTCCAGAAGAAATTTTAAGGACACAAAATGACCCTGAAACCAACTGATTTTTATTCTTTTTTTAATGTTTATTTTTGAGAGACAGAGAGCATGAACAGGGAGGGGCAGAGAGACAGAGAATCCCAAACAGGCTCCTTGCTGTCAGAAGAGCCTGATGTGGGGCTCAAACTCCTGAACTGTGAGATCATGACCTGAGCCAAAACCAAGAATCAGATACTTAACTGAACGAGCCGCACAGGTACCCCCCCCAACTTACTTTTTATATTGAGAAGGCGGTAGGTAGGCATGACACAACTTGATTTTAAACTTGGGATTTCAGTTATTTCAACAAACCTGGTGGTTCTTTAGAATACTTCTTTCCTAGTCCCACATATGTACAATACTAAATGATTCCTCCAGAACAATTTATTTTATTTGTTCAAATGACACTGTGAACTGTTAAACTATTTGTGACTTTTGCATCTATTCTCACAGGCATCACATAATTCAGCACTGTTTTAATAGGAGGCTATTACCATCTGCTCCCTAATTGATGAATAATTACAGAAGACAGTGGACACATACAATCTCGCTCTTAAGCATGTGGGGAAAAACGAAGAAAATTAAGCTTGGAGATAGAGCCAGAAATCAGTGAAGACTAAAATGATTATTAAAAACTGATATTTGTCTTCTAAAATTAGATAATGGCGATAGATGCAAAACACTGTAAACATATTAAAAACCACTGAACTCTATACTTTAAAAGTAGATTTTACACTGTGTAAATTATATCTCAATAAGCTTTTTTAAAAAATGAAAATAGAGATGCCTGGATGGCTCAGTTGGTTAAGTGTCTGACTTCAACTCAGGTCATGATCTCACAGTTTGTGAGTTCAAGCCCCACATCAGGCTCTGTGCTGACATCTCAGCTTGGAGCTTACTTCAGAGAGACAGAGAGAGACAGAGAGAGACAGAGAGAAAGAAACTCTCTCTGTCTCTCTCTCTCAAAAAATTAAATAAACATTAGAAAAAGGCCAGGGACGCCTGGGTGGCTCAATTGGTTGAGTGGCCAACTTTGGCTCAGGTCATGATCTCACAGTTTGTGGGTTCGAGCCCCACTATGGGCTCTGTGCTGACAGACCGGAGCCTGGAGCCTCCTTAGGATTCTGTCTCCCCTCTCTCTGCCCCTCCCCACTCACACTTAGTCACTCTCTCTCTCAAAAATAAATATTTCTTAAAAAGTCTTTAGCTGGCGAGGATGGAGGATGTGGAGAATCAGGAACCCTCTTACATCGTTGGTGAGAATGCATACTGCTGCAGCTGCTCTGGAAAACAGTGTGGAGGTTCCTCAAAAAATTAAAAACAGAACTACGCTATGACCCAGAATAGCACTGCTGGGGATTTACCCAAGGGATACAGGAGTGTTGATGCATAGGGGCACACATGCCCCCCAATGTTTATAGCAGCACTTTCAACAATAGCCAAATTATGGAAAGAGCCTAAAATGTCCATCAACTCATGAATGGATAAAGAAGATGTCGTTTTTATATACAACAGAATACTACTTGGCAATGAGAAAGAATGAACTCATGCCATATGCAACGAAGTGGATGGAACTAGAAGGTATGCTGAGTGAAGTCAGTCAGTCAGAGAAGGACAGATCTAAGTTTTCACTCATATGTGGATCTTGAGAAACTTAAGAGAAGTCTATGGGGGAAGGGAAGGGGGAAAAATTATTATAAACAGAGAGGGAGGGAAGCAAACCACAAGAGGCTCTTAAATACAGAGAACAAACGGAGGGTGGATTCAGGGTGTGGGAGAGGAGAAAACAGGTAATGGGCATTGAGGAGGGCACTTGTTGAGCACTAGATGCTGTTAAGCCAATTTGACAATAAATTATATTAAAAATAAAAATAAAATAAATCTTTTTTTAAAAAGACCTAACTTCTCCTTAAAAATAAAAAAGAAGAGGGGCACCTGAGTGGCTCAGTCGGTTAAGTGGCCAACTTCAGCTCAGGTCATGATCTCACAGTTTATGGGTTCGAGCCCCACTTCAGGCTCTGTGCTGACAGCTCAAAGCCTGGAGCCCACTTGGAGTCTGTGCCCTCCCCAACCCTCCCCCGCTCACACTCTGTCCCTCTCTCTCAAAAATAAATAAATATTTTTTAATTAAAAGAAAATAATATAATAAAAATAAAAACAAAAAGAAGAAAAGAAAATAGACTAGGGCACCTGGGTAGTGTGGCTGGGCGGTTTTAGCTCAGGTCATGATCTCATGGGTTGATGGGTTTGAGCTCCAAATCAGGCTGTGCTGACAGCTGAGAGCCTGCTTGGATTCTACCCTGTCTCTCTGTCCCTCCCCCGCTCATGCTGTCTATCTCACGCGAAATTAATGAATAAACTTTTAAAAAGGAATGAAAATGGATTGGGTTAGGAATTCTCCTGTCCTTATACATCTTTGCAACCACAGCATCAAGAATAAGGCCAGTCACTTAGTAAGTACTCAATAAATATGTTGATTCAACTTCTTAAAAAAGTTGTTTTTAAGTTGTTTATACAGCATTTCATGTTTTACAAGCACTTTCATTAACATTATTTCTTTGGTTGCTATCAGCCAAACAGCCACAAATTTTTAAAAAACTATTAACAGTCAGGGGCGCCTGGGTGGCTCAGTAGGGTAACCATCTGACTCCTGATTTCAGCTCAGATCATGATCTCATGGTTTGTGGGTTCAAGCCCCACATCATGGGGCTCTGTGCTGACAGTGCAGAGCTTGCTTCAGATTCTCTCTCTGCCCCTCTCTCACTTGTGCACACACATTCTCTCTCTCTTCAATATTAAAAATAAAAAACTGTAACAAACACTAATCAATCAGCTAAAATTACTGTTCTGTCCAAATTAACTCAATCTTCCAAGGTTAAAAAGATTTAACAGTTAAGTCAGCAAAAATTACAAGAGGAATAACTGTAATTGTAAGGGTATAACCTAGACAACAAAAAGTGAATTTCTGAAAATACAATAATTCTAAACATTTGATTAATTTGTTGGAGTTTTTTCCACTTTAAAGCTGTACATTTCATGTAAATTGAATGATCAAATTAATGAAAGGAAGGGGAATGCAACCTTACTGTTAAAACAAGGAAAGGGTGGGGTAAACTCTGGGGGAAAAAAATAGCAGAGTTCTATTCTTTAATTATTTATAAAATAACCTGTAGGCCCTACATGGGGGCTTGAATTCATGCTTTTACCAACTGACTGAGCCAGCCAGGAGCCCCATCAAAAGGACCAATTCTATTCTAATCTATTGAGACTATTAAACCAAAGGCAAGGATGATATATTTTACACTTAATCCAATATACATAAGTTTTCTAAATGCAATATAACATAAATGGGAAATAAAAGGAGTCTTCACAGCAATAGCTAATATTGAATATTAATACTGATATTTAAGAAAAGTTTTCTGATAATTAATTCTAGGTTTAAAGATGATCTTATAACAATTCTAAATTCTTCACTTGAAGCTTGACTTTAATCAGGAAACAGTATCAAGAGAGGCACCTGGCTGGCTCAGTCAGAAGATCATGCAACTCTTGATCATAGGGTCCAGAGTTCAAGCCCCATGTTGGGTGTAGAGATTACTTAAATAAAACTTTTTAAAAAAAGGAAACAGTATGAGGAATAGTAAAATGCAAATTTTAAAGGTTTTTGTGCCCTTTAATATATGGAATTGGAGACAGTGAAATGAATAACTTAATTCTGCAGAGTACTGTCTTATCTTTTAAATCTTACAAGGGTGATAATTTAACATCTAGGAAAACAGATCTATTTTATTATAATACAATATCTAATAGGCTCACCTTTTTTGGTATACTTTGAAGGATACCAATAGTTCCTCCTGTATATAGTAACTTCCAATTCCACTTTTTAGATTCCTTTCAGGACATAAAGGCTTTCTTATTTTCAAAAATACCTTTCAAAACTCAAAATGCCCCTGCATGGACTGGACAGAGGAAAAGTAAAAGGGAAGTAAATATGCCATGGGTGATAAAAATCAACTTTATAGTTAATGTCACAATTTCTCTATACCACCTTGGGAACTGAAATTCTAATAAACACAATTAACAGTGCAATCTCTCAAAAAGGTATTCCTAAAGTGTTTTTAGTTTTCAGTAGACCAAAATCCTACAGCTTCTAATTATCACTTTTTCTGAAAAAACAAACAAACAACTACAAAAACAAACAAAACCAAAACCAACACACACAAACACATATCCCAAAACACTGACACAGACCTTTAAAAAAAAAAAATACACAAGATACCGGAAGCATCCTAAGTTTCAATGAATATTCTAAGATTGGTTAAATTAGGTCTTCATAGTACAGAATACCACTTCAGCCCTTAAAAAGAATCCAACAGGGGTACCTGGGTGGCTCAGTCCGACTTCAGCTCAGGTCATCTTGCAGTTTGTTGAGTTTGAGTCCTGTGTCAGGCTCTGTGCTGACAGCTCAGAGCCTAGAGCCTGCTTTGATTTTGTGTCTCCCTCTCTCTCTGTCCCTCCCCCACTTGTGCTGGTTCGCTCTCTCTCTCTCAAAAATAAACATTAAAATTTTTTGGAAAAAAAATGCACTACATATGTGATATGTGCAGTGTGAGAACTATCCAAGATATCTTGTCTGTAATATTAAGCAAGTTGAGTAACAGCTTTACAGTACACTCCCTTAGTGGATTTTTAAAATAGGAACTTAAATATATAAGCTGGTTTTTTAAAATAGATTTTTAAAAAATGAATAACTAGTGGTTGCCTCGAGGGAAGCAAGAACGAAGATTACTTTCACTTTACTCCTTTCTAGCACCATGCCCCCAAACCTTAGTTTTCACTGCACACCTTGACTTACCCAAAGAGGTAGTAGCTGAAAGAGCTGAGAAAGCTTAAACAAACTTCCTCAAAGACATACAGATGGAGAGATACCAGGTGGGAAACACAGTCCACAGAACAGAGTATAGAGCAGACACAGAATAGAATGGGAAGGAAACTGCAGAGAGACAAGCAAAAGATTTGTAAAGTGGGAAGGAAGCAGCAGTGAACAAAGACAAAAGGAACCAAGCAACCTAAGACAACTTTGAAGTGAAGGAGATGGCATTTCTTTAGAGCTGAACTTTAAATGACAGGATGATGGGAAAGGAAGAGATATAAACACAAAAAACCACCCGTGATCAAAAGTTATGAGCAAACTTTAGTTGCTGTAATTGTTAATGCCACCCACAACACCATTTTTAGTCAGTGGTATGCTATCTTTAATCACCTGTAAGTACAGGATCCAGTAAACAGTAACAGTGTAACTGGAGCAACACTTCATATACAGAGTCCAATAGGACTAAGTGTGTTTTGTGTTCTCCTGCTGCTAGGCCACTTGGTTGCAAGGTGCCCTAACAATGAGACCTGTGTCATCAGCGCTTAAGGAAAGTCATGGAGCAACTGAACATTTCCTCTTATCTGCTTCCAGATTACCAGTCCACATCCCAGCATCATAAATTGTGAATTTACTTTATTCACTTTTAAAGGACAAATTTTAACTTGCCTAGAGGAAAACTGAGAAAAGGTGGTAGACCCCACCTGTTTGCCAATGGCTTCTCCAAAAATGCACCCAGTATCTGAGAAGTTCTATGGTAAAATATTTATTATGGCTGCCTATGAAATCCACACTTAGCAGAAGAACCTAGAACTCATCCTACAGGAAAGAGGTCAAACTCAAATAAAGTCTTCAACTGAAATAGCATAGGTTAAAAATAAAAATCACAAATCCAGGTCTCTGAGTTTCAAGCAGTGTAAAAAATACTAGGTCCTCCCATTGTGATGTGAAAAAATTCTGGGTATGCCAATTCTAGATTAAGAGTGATTCCAGTGGATGAAAAAAACTGTAAAAGTTGGGGAGATATTTATTTGCTTAATCATCTAAGAGAAGATTACCAGTTAAGAAATATGACTACTGTTGAGTCTGGTAAAAAAAAAGGCACTATGAGTCAAGCTGGAGTCGAATTCTGCTTTTGTCTTTACAACTGACTAGGAAGTCACTTCTAATTTTATTTGGCCCTCTGCAATATTAGGGCAAAATTTCACTTCTACTTTCCAGGGATGCTGTGAAGCAAGAGCATGAAAATATCAGTATCTGAATACCACTTATTTCCTTGAATTTATAGGACTTACACATAATAGAAATATAAACTCAGGCCACCTGGGTGGCTCAGTCAGTTAGGTGTCCCAACTCTTGATTTCGGCTCAGGTCATGATTTCAGTTTGTGGGATCACTCCCAATGGCAGGCTCGTCAATGACAGCACAGGGCCTGTTTGGGATTCTCTCTCCCTCTCTGCCCCTCCCACACTTAAACTCTCAAAATGAACACTTAAAAAAAAGATATAAACTCTACCCCAGGATATGTCTAACAAATTAAACTGAGGGTAGATTCCTTATTTCTGAAGGCCTTCTTTTAAGCCCAGGTTTGTGGGAAAAGAGAAATTCAGGTCTTCGCAGGGAGATTTTAACATCATGAAATTAGACTATATTCTTTCTGTGAGGCTGATCTTCTTTCCAATCTTGAAAAAATTGTTAAGAAAGGGGGTATAGCCATACATACCTGGTCTGACCTACATCTCAGAAAATCCCCTTAAGCTGTCTGACCCTTCTATTTCCTCATCTATAAAATAAGGATAAATCCCAACTCTTAGTCTGTAAAGCACCAACACAAGGACTGGCATGTCCTAACCTTTAAATATTCTAAATTAATTACATAATCTTCTCTTCCAAACATGTTCCTCCAGTGTTCACCCAATCCTGGTTATCACGTATACAGTCACAGAAAATCTGGAAGTCAACTGGGCTCTCTCCCTTCTCATCTTCTGCATGACTCTCAACATGTCCACTATGAGTCCTTAAAGATTCTGCTTCTTCCTTCACTTCTCTGGTCCATGTCCCTTCCGTCCCTGCTGCCTATTTGTCCTTCATCGTGGTACTAGAGCCTCATAACTGACTTCCTCTGAACCTACAAACACGGGGTATCTTCCTAAAGCTCAAACAATTATCTCTTCCAAAGTATCAACATGGGTTTCAGGATAGTATCTAAACTTCTTGGCAAGAAATGCAAAGCTTTTCAGGATCTGGCCCTGCCTACCAGCTGCTCAGAACTTGGAATCCTGATATTCCAGGAGTGTCAAACCAACTTTATTAACTAGCCACATCTCTACTCAGGTTGTTATCTGAGATGGTTTCTCCCCTATCCCCTTAACTCAGGAAATTAAGGATTTTTAACAAAATCTGTCTATACCTGTATTACAACACCTAACACAGGAGTTTTACATATTTGTTTGCTATATATTGTCTCCTCTACTCAATGGTAAACTGTTGCAAGGCAGGAACTAAGTCTTATATTACAACCAGGTGCTGACTGTATGGGGTACACAGATACTGGCAGGATTTGTTAATACCTGAAGAGTGGGATAGGCAAAACAGATGAGTGGTAAATTTAAAGCCCAGAATGGGAAATGGTGTCCACAATAAAGAGATGTATTTAAAAACTGGTATTTTTAATGGAGTTATTTTTCTTTAAAGTTTAATCCAAAGACTTTTGTATAAAAAAATTTGTGAGGTTCAAAGCTTTACAGTAAATGTAAACCAAGCGAATTACTTTTATTCAAGAAGATTAATAATAAATAACTCTGCTTTCATAACAATTGATAGAAAGAAAAATACTTCTTGCTTATTTGAAGCAGGCATGTGGGGAGAAAAAGATCAGGGACAAAATGAATCTCAAAATGAGAGCTATTTAAACTCACCATACATTAACATGAACCAAATTAAAATAACATTAAGACAAATCAAACTTATAATAGGTGGAAACAACTCAATACAAAGCTAGAAATGCATTATTTTATATTAACTGCAACTTTTGTACTTCTACTGCAAAGTAAAAACCTCCCTTGAAAACAAGCTACTTCTCTTAGACTAAATGCATTTTCAGATCATTTCCATAATACAGAAAATCTTAATTGCAGACTCAATTAAAAAAGAGACTGAAGAGCCAAAATACAATGAAATATTTTTCAATTTATAACCTTCCACTGTCAAAATTAAGTATGGGAAATCCAGGTCTCTTGTGGACAAGAGAAAATCAGGGAAACAGAAAATGGCATCTTCTTGATTTCCACAAGTTTTTGATGTAAAATGGTTGAATCAGAATAATGTCTTCCCAGAACCAGTTTCTGAAGGTGGGGAAGAAGGCCAAAGATACTCATTCTTTCCACTCAACATTTACTGAGTATTTCCTCCAGCAATGTTACTGGCCCAAGGCCTCAATTTTGTCTCCTGTAAAATGTCTATTCCCAAAGTTGTCAGAACAGCTAGTATTTACAAAGCACATTACTTGCTTAATTATTTACAACGTTATGAAGTAGGTATTATTACTGCTATTTTGCAGATGAGAAAACGGGACTACAAAGTGACTTATTTAACAGGAGCACCGGCTTGGAACCTAGGCATTTTAACCCAAGACTTCTGAACTAACCTAGTACCTCAACAAATGTGTTCTCTTCTTTCTTAGCCAATTATATTCCCACCACCAGTAAGTAAGGAAAAAAAAAAGGCACTATGTTTGAAGCAACCTACTATGTGTTGGCATGGTAAATTAACTATCCTGTCTTCGTAACAGCTTATGAAGTTGGTTAAGACTTCAAATTAAGCTGAAGCTTTCACCAGTGAAAAACTGATTTTACACGGAAAATCATTATCAAATGGCTTTTCTAACATAAATCTGGAGACTGAGCCCGACGAGCCTTACTATTATAACTCTGGGGGAAAAAACTGACCAAGGTGCCAGATCTACAGTTAAGAAAACTTGTGCTACCAGTCTTGAGGCCTGCTGCCCACCAAGGTTCTAGAATACAATACCTACTAAACTTCTCATCTCCGAACTCCTGCAAAATGTAATGCAGGAAGGAAAACAGTAACCCTTGTCTGTTGGTCTTTCCCACTCTCAACTCATACAGCTTGATAAACCAAATCTCCATTGCACGTATCATGTGATATTTAAAATAAAAACTATTAAACTCTATTGTATTTGAACTTTCCCAGGGTATTGAAATTCTAGCTGTAACCCGGGTATAAAATACTGGTTAAGAAAACAAATGAATGAATCTTAGTGTACTTACAAAACATCTCTTATGCATTTTAAATAATCACACAGAGGGAAAGCCATAAAGTTACTAAATATAAAGTTTTTCATTCTCTCAAATGTTCATTCTATTCACTTCAGAGATGTACTGTTACTATAGTATTAAAGGTTGTCTAAGTATTTGGTCAAACAAAACTTGGGAGAAACAGGTCTATTTAATAACAAAACAATGAAAAGCACAATCTTTTGGTCTGGGTGTGGCATCTAAGGATATTATTTTTTGGTTTTGACCACTTTTAGATTCTAATCCTTAACCATGATCCAAATGCAGAAGAAATCAGGACAGAAGCAGCAGATATGGTGCCGCTTATCGGATGTCTAGACTGCAGGCAAACCCCAAATACCAAAGAAGCATCCATGTGTCAAACCAGCATAATTTTTGAGCTATGCCTGGGGCCACATACCCAAAAAAAAAAAAAAAAAAAAAGTCGGCTTGAAAAGAAAATCTAAGACGGGTAACTAGAAGGTCAACCCCAGTTCACAGGAACTGGGAAGAAGCTAGCAGGGACAGTTAGCCTTTTACCCTGTCATCCTCCTAGGCAGCTTCCTCACCAACCCCGGTATAAAATCTCCGAAAAAGGCCCAATTTTCAACGTGCTAGGTTCTTCAAGGTCATCCTAAGATAACGCAGTGAACCACCACCAAACATTGAGCAAGGCATACCTTTAGGGTTAAGGGGCGATTTCACCCTCCCCCAAATCATTATATAAATATTTTAAATGCCATCAGGCTTTTCTCCAACTCCTACAGAAACAAACTCCCAGACTTTAATTTAATTTAGCTTGAGCAACTAAAAAAAACGTGTTCGGTTTTGCGACATACATTATTAAAAGGCTTTTCAAGTCTGGCAAACTCCAGTTCAAAAACAGGTGCTTTCAGTGTACTTTAAACGACAAGGTCAAATTCATATTTTTAATTAATTAAATTAAAAGGAAGAAAAAAATGTTTTTGTTTTTTTTAATCTTCCTTAGAACAACCTGAGGCGTGGGGGCAGGAGGAGTATTGCTGGGGTAAAACTGCCTCGCACAGAATCCTTGTTGCTCTAATCACTAATTCCTAGTCTTCCCAGTTGTCTCTAGTTACCCAAGGTTAGACGGAGAAAATAAAAACAAAGAAATCTACTAGGTCTCGTTACCAGAACAAACTCTGCACCGCCCTGCCACCCCAATAAACCAACCCCACCCGCAACCAAAACAAACCTCGCCCCTCCCGGATCCCCCCCCCACACGTAAACACACAAAGAAAACAACGGCACGCACAATTCAGCCACAATCCTCACTTCCCTTTGTAGGACAACGGGGAGCCCCGAAAACTTCCCCACGGTGGTTTCTTCGGGTGTCGTCGGGGCTGGGTCCCCTGAAAGTGCGAGCCACGGCTCGGCTGCGGGGGCTCGGGGGTGCTCGCCGCATGCGCCGGCTTCCACGAAAGCAGCAAAACGCCTCCCCAGTCCTCCCGCGGCCCTCGCCCCCCCCACCCCCAACGCGCTTCCCCCTCGGGCACGCGGTGACGGCCGAAAGAGGCACCACGGCAGCAAATAGAAACGCTCCCCGGTGGGTTTGTTGGTAAATAGAACAACTTGGGTCGGGAAGAAAGTTCCTGCGGAGAGCCGCTCGCCCGGGCGAGGGCGGCAGGAGGGGCCCCGCGTCCCTCGCCGCCTCCTCCCTCACCTGCGCCGGAACAACGGGCCCCCGCGCCCGCCCGGCGCCTCCCGCAGGCCGCGCCTCCCGCACGCCGCGCTGCCGGGGCTTGTTCCTCCTCATGGCTTTGCCCTGACGTAATTCAAACATGGCAACAGTTCGACTTCAAAGGCGAATCCACAGACCTCCCAGATACAGGCTTCCGACCACGGGTAACGGGCCAAGAAGTCGGGACCACGCTCTCCCGGCCCGTCGGCCGTCGTGGCACTCGACGCCCATGCTAAAGCGCGGGGACCCCGAGTCCGCCGCCCGGCGGCCCGGAGCGCGGAGCACGCCGCCTCGCCGCGCACCAGCATGGCACCTCACGCGAGCAGCGCCGCCAAAGTTTCCCCGCGAGGGGCTGAGAGACAAAAGCCCCTCTCGAAACTCGCCCGAAGTTCGGGGGGCCCGGCCCGCACGGCCCTCCGCCCGGCGGCCGCCCCGAGCGCCGGCGGGGCCCGCACAGGCACATGCAGCTCTTTGTTTTCTGTCCAGTCGGGCGCTGCCTACGTGCAGCATCAGAGATGTCGGATTGTTTCTCAGGCGAGACACTTGACGATCACCCCAGGGACAGGTCCAGACCCCGCGCCCCGGGAGTCCGGAGCCTGTCCTCCCCCGTCCTCCCCGCAGCAGCAGGCCCATTTAATCAAAGTTTTGCAGTGGCCTTGATGAGAAACGCCCGATCGCCCGCCCCGCACCGGCGGAGAGTTGGCGACTTTCACTCTGCTTTTTAAACTGGCAAGACGCCATCATCAGCAAATCACATTGTCCTGCCGGCCGGTCCCGACAGCGCCCGCATCCCGCCGCCGGCCCGGAGCTGGACACGCACCCAGACCTCCGGCGAAAACCAGGATCGCAGCCCCAAGCACGTGGTCTGTCATGTAGAGCACAAAAAGCAGTGCCCTCCGGAGTTCGCTCACTCCTTTGGCGCAGACAACGCCGCTGCCTCCATCCCCAAGTCAACTTGGCTGACTGGCCATCTTAAGCCGCACACAGTCGCCTCAGAAAGCCCTCACCGTGGCGCCCACATCTACGCTACAGGTGACTAAATTGCGAACAAAACTTGAGGCTCCCCGGACACAGCGGCCCCCCGCGCTGCCTGGGCGCGGTCCGGGGCGGGGGGGGGGGGGTTTGGAGCCGGGCCGCTTCCGAGCGGCCGCGTGTTGCTCTCATTGTCGCAGCCGCATCCCTCCGGAGTTCGGCAAACAACGCCACGCCGCGTGCACTCCGGCCGCCCCGGCGCTGACCCAAAAGGCCGATTTAAACCCCCTCACGCCAGCCAGCTCGCAAGTAGACGGCAACTTAAGTTCCCGAGCCCACGGCGCTCATTGTCCACCCTTCTCAAACACGCGCGGGGGGGTGGGGGGGCTGCACCGAAAGTAAGCCACGAGGTTCGACCGCGGGGCTGGCCACTCCCGGGGCGCGCGCCCACGCGGATGCACCAGCCGGGGCCCCTCCACGATTGCCAGCAAGTCGTTTTTCTCTCAGGCCTTCCAGCAACCCGGCTCCTTTCCGCCAGAGAACACTACGGCTGAGAAAAGTCATTGTCACCTTCAACGTGGATCCCTCAACTCCGGCGACTCCTCAGTCGTTCGCAGCCTCCACTCACTTCCCCCACCCCAAGACTTTCGGTTTGCCTCCAGTACCCTCCCCAGTTAGAAAAGGCAAACTAAACATGTGTATACAAAAGAACCCGGAGTCCGAAGATCACGAGAACACTGCTCCCAGTAATGCCATCTCCAAGACAAAACTTCCTGTGCGTGCGTGTGTGTGTATTTGTGCGTGTGTGGAAGGGCTGGGGGGAGGTGGGGGAGGTGAAAAGAGAGAAAAAAAACACTCTGAAATCAAAGCCTCGTGAGACAGTTTTACACCAGAGTAATGGTTAGAGTCACTCACCTTTCAAAACCAGCCGTTCCACTCACAATAACGTCCCCGAGGTCTGGAGTGCACGCCAAGCCAGCCCCCCCTTCCAATCGCTCCCTCCTCCTCAACTGCCTTGTCTAGAAAGATTGTCTTCTGCAGTTCTGCAGTTGCTACCGCTGGCCGGGAAGGTGTAGATTCCGCTTTCTCTCTGCGCACGCGCGTCTCCCGGTACAAAATTCTCCTGAATCGAACTTATTTGCATACGGGCGCGCGCGCGTCGAGGGCTGGGAGGGGAGAAGGCCCGGCGGCCGCGCGCGCTCCCGGGGCCTCTATTGTCCTTTTAAGGGGAGAAGCGCCGCGGCGCGGGAAACGAGGCGGCCAGAGGGAAACGGGGGCGGGGCCTGCTTACTACGGCTGACGTCACGTAAACAAACGCCCCCTGGCTGGAGGCTGCGGCGAAGGGGGAGTGGCGGGGTGGGAAAGGCGGAAAGGTTAGCCGCGGAGGGAGGACGTTCGGCTCCCTGGTTTGTTTTCCACCCTGAAGTTCTTGGGGCGCACCATTTTGCGTTGAAAAATAGTTTTGGAAGCTGTTTTTGCAAAATTCTCACACCTATGTCCAGTTTTTGACTTGAGGAAACGGGGATGGTGGTCTTGCAAGCACCTAGACGGAATTTATGCCTAAGTTTCCTAAATTTTGTTTGAAGTTGGGTTTTGAAGCTTTTTTTTTTTTAATCCTTTGGGATCAGAGGCGGTTCATTTTTCGTGCAGTTTTAATGAGTCGTTTAATAAAGTCCCATTTTGACACTCTATCCATTCACAAACTCCCGCCTGCCCTCCTCAAACAGTAATCCAACCCATAACGATCCAATTTTCCCCCCAACTTTGGCCTTAAGATTTCAAGCCTGTCCGAGTTGAATGGTTGTTAATTTCCGTGGGAACAGTGTAACTTTCCTAAAAGACCAGTCAGTGGAAAGCCAGTAATCTAGGAACATGCACACCTCCTCCAGGTGCTTGTAAAGCGTGTTCCACTCACCCAAAAATAATACCACTAACTGGTGGTCTTGGGAATGGAAAAAGTAGCCAAGGAAGTGAAGATTTTCCCTCGTGGAATACATAATAAACCAACAATCTAAACGCTTCCTGTCCCAGGAGGGGGGAAAAAAAACTTTAGTAACTCTTCTCATAGTAAGTGGAAAATGAAAAAAGAATGATTTTGATACACCTTTATTTGGAGAACACAACTGACACCAACAGGCTGAGACCCTGATTTAATGATAGATGGAGGGTGGGGAGAAAGGAAGGATGTTTTTCCCAGAAACCTGATATTGTTCCCAAGCTACAAAAGTGTGGACATCAACCGTAAAACTTAATCATCTGCTGACAAGTTTCACTGCTTTCACTGTAATGTCAACAATATGGATTTAAATAGATACTTCTGAACCACTAATTTAATTCAACAACCAATTCATAATACATGCACTACAAACCCACTTCTAAAGTCTGCAACTAATGCTTCTTTTTTTTATTTTCCTTTGGGTCCTGTAACACTATTTCCGTAACTGTATATGAAAACCATATATTAAATACCTGCAAAAGAGAAAAAAAACACCCTCACTAAAATGTAAGCTCCCTCAAGGCAAGAATTTTATACTGTATTCATTTTTGTACTCCAGTGCCTAAAACAGAGCACAGGTGATATTGGACTCTGAATAATTGCTTGTAAAATAATAAACTGATGGACATTTTCAAGTTTATTATAGATTTATCTCAAATCAAAACAGCTTTACTTTAGTGTAGAATTTTTGTATTTAACCTAAAATAAGTTTGGAAGTTATAGTGCTCACCTCAATTAATATGATGTCTATGATGCCTGTTCCTATCTTAAAAAATAAAGTAGAGTAGGCTTACGAGCTGTTTCTAGGCTTTCATTGATAACAAACTGGACCCAGAACATAAACACCTATCTTCGTTTTGAAGAAAAATCTAAGAAGTTGTCCTGGGTTGTCTCATGTACTTATTTGGTTTATAACAGATCTTCCAAAAATAATTTCAAATTAGTGTATACTTTTGCAAGTATGAAAATTGCAAGTGTGATAATATTTTTCAAATGTCAATCATTGCTTATAGGATATGCCTATATATTTTATACAGACAGATAGCTAGCATAAAAATATACCGTGAATGCCTTTTCTCTTGAAAGTTTATGTAAAGAATATATACTGTAATCCAGGGATGGAATAGATTCAAGTGTGCAAGCAATGCAGGAATTACAGTATTTAGGATATACTGCTCAGATAAAAAAGTACCTGTAAGATGCAGAGCTACTAAATCAATATTGTACAGCAAAACTTCTTCAAAGTAGAGATCAAGAAGTAATCTGGTAGTTTTTGTAGGAAGGGTAGCAACAAAGTCCCTAAAGAAAAAAATTTGAGTTTCTTAGAGTCTTTAAAAAAAAAAAAAGAAAGAAAAACATGCTATTTTTGAACAACCAGGTGCATTCCAAAGGTTCTTTTGTTCATCTTGTTGCTTGAACATGTTGTTATGGCTGTCTCTATCCAGGGCCAATAGCTCCTTTATGGGCTACTTTAAAATACTGTTATAAAAATAGCCCAAGTGAATTTTTCAAAAGAAAGAGAAAGAAAGAGAGAGAGGGAGAGAGAGAAGAAGGAAGGAAGGATGGAAGGAAGGAAGAAAGAAGGAAAGAAATTTACAATACATATATTTGGATTATACTAGATTGAATTGCACAATGTTAAAAGTATTTGAGTGTTTTTTATAGTGCCATGTTGAACTCATACTGAGTTCTCAAAAATAATGAAATTTAAAATATAGTAAGAATTGAAATTGAAATTGAAAATAAGTTACTAGATACTTTGGTTAAGCCAACCACCCTGCTTATAATATGTTGTCTCAACTGTAGAATTATCCCTAGTGCCTGAACATTTTATTCATTTAGCAAACATTTAATGATTATAACTATGTGCCAGATAGTAAAACCATTTTAGAAGTAGAAGAGTTCAAGCCCTCCTTACCTCTTCTGACTTGTTTCTGTATCATTCTATTTTATTTGCTACTTTTTATTTGGTAGCATTTATTGCCTTCTTTTGAGACTTAACTATTGAGCAACTTTACAATTTCTTATAATATTCTTGGCATGGATGATAAATCATGTAAAGGACTGAAAATGACCATTTTTACCTGGTAATGATGGATATTATCAGCAATTTAGTGATGTTTCTAATGCCAACTCCAACTAATGATTGTTTTTTAAATGAAGGCTAACACCCTCATCAGAGGCTGGTACCAACCACATCAAAACATTTTGTTGAGCCCAGGAAAGAGATGATTATTACTATTAAACATTGGGTTTGGTTCCTTAGCAGATAATAGCCACAGGACTAAACATTTTCCTCACACCAAAACAAGCACAGTATTTTGTTACTTATTTGTTTAAATCCCTTTGAAGTTCCACTAGCAAGTGGTCAGAGCAAGTCAGATAATTTTAAGCTATAAGGAATAGAATTGGTTATGTGATCTAAGCAATCTTCCAACAACCATTTGGCAGCTTCCAGGGGAAAAAAATCTATTACTTAATTAAAATTAACTTTTCAAAATTTTGAACTTAAAGATGTGAAGAATTATCACAAAGTTTTTCTTAGAAAAAGGACCCTCTAAATTTATAGAAATTTTATTTAAAAAAAATTTTAATGTTTTATTTATTTTTGATACAGAGAGAGACAGAGCATGAGAAGGGGAGGGACAGAAAGAGAAGGAGACACAGAACCAGAAGCAGGCTCCAGGCTCTGAGATAGCTGTTAGCACAGAGCCTGATGCGGGGCTCAAACCCACAAACGTGAGATCTGACCTGAGCCGAAGTTGGAGGCTTAGCTGACTGAGCCACCCAGGCGCCCCTAAATTTATAGAAATTTTAAAGTGTTATACTGTCTCATGACATTTGAATAGCATACTTTAAAAAAATAAAATTACTGGTAACAAAAGTAACTTTATTTTAAGAAGGACATTGATAAACTAGAATAAATTCATAGGAGACTAAATCAGGATGATGAAAGAAGATGAAAACCACAGCATAACAGCAATACTTGAAGGAGGAGCTGTGTTTTGATTGTGCAAGAAAGCAATCTTTGACTATCTGAAGGACCATCTTTAGAAGAACGAATGAGCTCATTTGTTAATGCCTAGGAACCAAATTTGTTTTTAAAATCACAAGAATGTAGATTTGTACTAAACATGAGAAAATACACATACGAATAATACGAAGATTGTTCAAAATACTTCAGAAGTCAACCTCCATCACTAATGATGGTATTCACAAAAATAAAAGCAAAAAATTACATTATTTACAATATAAAGATTGCTACCTCTAAATTCCTATAGAACTCTATGAATCTATGATTTCACGGGGAAAATGAATGGTACCATCAATAAATGCCTCAAATTTGAGAGAGGGATTTACCACTGTGGCTGAAGAGGTTACGAATGTCTTTTGGGAGAGGATAGGATTTGAGCTTGGACTTCATTCCTTCATTCATTCAACAAATACTGAGTTTCTACTAATTATCAGTCTCTGACAATAAAATTATAAGCTAATGTAGAAACCAGAAACCGTCTCTCATGGAATGTGGGAGGCAGGCTTTCCAAATAACCACACAAATATAATTATGAACTGTGAGAAATAAAAGAAAAAAAGTACTGTGAGCCTACTCATGTATGGCAAGGAAATCTGATCTAAACTGGAAGTGAGAAAAAGTGTCTTTGAGGAAGTAGGGTTGAATTACCAGCAGAATTAAGATGGAGAATTAGAGAGTGGAAAGAGTACTGCACCAGTGGCAACATCAGGAACAAGTTCTTAGAGATGGTACTTGCGGTGGTGGGGAAAGACATGATTAGAAAAGTCATATCTGATTGAATAAAAGTCATACATGAATCCTATTTAAGGGAAAAGCAGGCGTCAGGTATTGGAGACCAAGAGAAATCATGATTTAAGCCCTATGGATATGGAAGTACTTACATTGAGTTAGAAGTAGTTGCGTGTCAAAAGTATTCAAGAGACAAATCCTAAATGATTAGTTTACATTTGGTTTAATCAATATATTTTTCTTCTATGAAAATTTATTTTTCTAAATTTCTGTAAGAAATTAATCCTCCTCCCATAGAGTCAAGTCCCTGGGAAAACCTCTGGTTTTTTTAATGTTTATTTATTTTTGAGAGACAGAGAGAGACAGTGGGAACAGGGGAGGGTCAGAGAGAGAGGGAGACACAGAACCTGAAGCAGGCTCCAGGCTCTGAGCTGTCAGCACAAAGCCTGACATGAGGCTCAAACCCACAGGCTATGAGATCATGACCTGAGCCAAAGTTGGACACTTAACTGACTCAGCCCCACAAGCACCCCAAAAACCTCTGTTCTAATAATTTAAATCATTACTGAAGGTAAGCATGCCACATCATCAATAGGTAAACAAGTGAGCAAGCAGACAGGTGGTACAGAAAGTCAAACATGCTGGGTCGCCATTTCTAAGAGCTTTGAGAATAAAATATCCAGGAATCTAGAAGAATTTAATATTTTGCTTATAGTTGATTTAAAAATTTTTAATATATATTTTTAAGAATTTGAATTCATGGGGCGCCTGGGTGTCTCAGTCTGTTAAGCATCTGACTCTTGGTTTTGGCTCAGGTTAGGATCTTATAATTTGTGAGTGTGAGTCCTGGCATCTGGCTCAGCACTGATAGTGTGGAACCTGCTTGGAATTCTTTCTCTCTCCCTCTTTCTCTGCCTTTCCACTGCGGTAGCTCTATCTCAAAAAAAAAAAAAAAAAATAGAATGCAGGGGCACCTGGGTGCTCAATTAGTTGAGCATCCAACTGTCTCTCTCTTTTTTTAATGTCTTTATTTTATTTTTTGAGAGAGAGACAGAGTCAGAGAGTGAGCTGGGGAGGGGCAGAGAGAGAGGGAGATGCGGAATCTGAAGCAGGCTGCAGGTTCTGAGCTGTCAGCACAGAGCCCGATGCGGGGCTTAAACCCACAGACTGTGAGATCATGACCTGAGCTGAAGTCAGATGCTTAACCGACTGAGCCACTCAGGGGTCCCGAGCATCCAACTCTTAATTTTAAATCAGCTTCATAATCCTAGGGCTGTGGGATCGAGCCCTGTGTCAGACTCCACACTGAGCATAGAGACTGTTTAACCTTCTCTCACTCTCTCTTTACCCCTCTCCTTTGCTCTCTCTCCCTCGTTCTCTCTCTCTCAAATAAAATAAAATTTTAAAAAATAGAATGCAATCTCATAGCTTAGAAGATACAGGAATTAATAGCTTATTTAGGGGTGCTTGGCTGGCCCAGTGAGAAAAACATGTGACTTTGATTTTAGGATTATAAATTCAAGCCCTATGTTGGGGTGTAGAAATTACTAAAATAAAAAGACAAACTTCAAAAAAAAAGTTTATCTAGATATATTCTGAATTTAGCAGTGCTGTGGTATTCCAGAAATGGAAATACAAAGTAAAGCAGATGAAACAGAGGTAATTAGTGTACCATACTGCGTTTATGGAAGTGATTAGAGAAGATGGTATCATCAGAGAGTAAAACATATTGCATGCTATCTTCTGAGTAGGCAAAAAATTTAGTATCTGAACATAATTTAAGTTTCCTTACAGGAATAGAATTAGGAAACATATCCTCAGATTTGCTGAAAATAGGGAAAGGTGTTGATATTTAGTTCGTTGGCAACAAAAGTGCTAATGTAATGCCGATAATAAAATTTATACTAGAGCTAATAATTTACAAAATAAGATTTTGTAGAAGAGAATAGAGGACTGCAAGATTTTTAACATCATTTCTGAAAAAATGCATTCTTCAAAATTTTACCGCTGTCATTTCTTCAAATCAGAACAGTTGCCAGTCATGCTGGAATGGACTTCAGATATTAAATAATTATCTTTTGTCCAAATTATTGATTTGGAAAACCGAATATAAATAAAACATATTTCAAGGCGCCTGGGTAACTCAGTCGGTTAAGCAACTGACTCTTGATTCCAGCTTAGGTCATGATATCAGCGTCATGAGATCAAGTCCCAAATCAGCCTCCTGATTGAGCATGGAGCCTGCTTAAGATTCTCTCACTCCTCTGCCCCTTCTCTACTCATGCTTCTGAGTTCTCTCTTAAAATAAAAACATATTCCTATTAACTTTTTTTAAGTTGTTATTTAAATTCCAGTTAGTTAACATACAGTGTAATATTAGTTTCAGTAGTAAAATGTTGTGATTCATCACTTACAGACAACACCCAGTTCTTATCACGTGTTACTATTAACTTTTACATAACTGATATAATCAAAAGGAAAATTTATAAACATTTTCCTCTTTTTGGCCTCTTATAAATATTACTTAAAAAGAATAGAATATTGCAATTAAAGAATGGAATTGGGATGGAATTAAAAATTTATATCACATAATTTTTTTTAAGTTTATTTATTTATTTGGTGAGAGAGAGAAAGTGTGCATGTGTGGGAGTGGGGACAGAGGGTGGGGAGCAGAGGAACAGAGAGAGAGAGAATCCCAAGAAGGCTCCGGGCTGTCAGCGCAGAGCCCAGTGCAGGACCCTATCTCACAAACCAGGAGATCGTGAACTGAGAGGAAATCAAGAGTCCAACGCTTAACAGACTGAGCCACTCAGGCACCTCTCAAATTATTTATTTAATAATTTTTATTTTTTGACATTTATTTATTTTTGAGAGACGAAGTGAGACAGAGTGTGAGCAGGGGAGAGGCAGAGAGACAAGGAGACACAGAATCCAAAGCAGGCTCCAGGCTCTGAGCTGTTAGCACAGAGCCTGACACGGGGCTCAAACCCACGAACCGTGAGATCATGACCTGAGCGAAGTCAGACACTTAACCAACTGAGCCACCCAGGCACCCCTCAAATAATTTTTTAATCCTAGAGTGAGGGAACTCAAAAGACTTAAAAAGAAAATAAATATAACTAAATAACGTTAAAATTGTTTACATGAGGAAAAATACCGTCTAGTCAAAGAAAAAAAGTCAAACTGGAAAGAGCTTGCAAAATAAAAGGATAATTTCTTTTTTTCTAATTACTGATTTTTTAAATGTCTTATTTATTTTCTTGAGAGAGAGAGAGACAGAGCGTGAGTAGGGGAGGGTCAGAGAGAGAGGGAGATACAGAATCCAAAGACAGGCTCTAGGCTCTGAGCTAGCTGTCAGCACAGAGCCCAACGCAGGGCTCGAACGGATGAACCGCGAGATCATGACCTGAACCAAAGTCAGATGCTTAACCGACTGAGCCACCCAGGTGCCCGCAAAGAATAATTTCTTAATATAAATAAAGAATATAGGGGCACCTGGGTGGCTCAGTCAGTTACGCTTCCCGCTTCCGGTTTCGGCTCAGGCCATGATCTCATGGTTCCTGGGTTTGAGCTCCGTGTCGAGCTCTGTGCTGACAGCTAACTCAGAGCCTGGAGCCTGCTTCAGATTGTGTCTCCCTCTCTCTCTGCCCCTCCTTTACTCCTGCTGTCTCTCTCTGTCTCTCAAAAATAAATTTAAAAACATTAAAAAAAATTTTTTTTAAGAATATGAAAAGTTAATTTAACCATAAGTATACAAGTGGAAATAAATATTAAACTAATTAGAACAGATACTACACTTGATCTTAGCCAAAAGGCAGAGAAGCGATTGAAGTGGAAACAAATAGATAGAAATATCTGAACTTTATTCTTACTTTATAATAAGATTATTTGTAAATTTTATAATAATAATTGTATTAATCATTTTAATGTAAATGGAATCAACCATTTTTATCTAGCTTTGACTATAAATAAATTTGCTTGATAATATCCAGGGTTGATGGATAGGATAGTTAAGAAAAGAGAAACCCTCATACTGCATTATTGGGAGTATAAAGTATTCATTCCATTAACACTCCAATTTAAGGTTTTGTGTTGAAATGTAAAACCTTTTGTTTGGTTCCAGTTCTGGGTATTTTCCCTAAGATGTATTTACACCAGACACATAGTTATGTTAATAAAGATTTCATTCCAGTGTACCTGGGTGGCTCAGTTGGTTGGTTGAGCCTCCCACTTTGGCTCAGGTTGTGATTTTTTTTTTTAATGTTTGTTTATTTTTGAGACAGAGAGAGAGACAGAGAGAGAAAGTGCAAACGAGGGAGAGGCAGCGAGAGAGGAAGACACAGAATCTGAACCAGGCTCCAGGCTCTGAGCTGTCAGCACAGAGCCCGACATGGGGCTTGAACTTGTGAACCCCAAGATTTAGGTCAGGATCTTAAGGTTCACAGGTTTCTGCTGGGATGGGTTCTGTGCTGACACTCAGAGCCTGGAGCCCGCTTCAGTTTCTGTGTCTCCCTGTCTCTCTCTAACCCTTCCCCACTCATGCTCTGTCTCTCTCTCTCAAAAATAAATAAACATTAAAAAAAATAAAAGATATTCATTCCAGTGTTATTTGTAATGAAAATAATCCAAATGCATCAATAGAGGACTGGTTAAATTAATGATGGCACATTCATAAAATGGAAATCTACGCTGCTATTACATAGAATGAGATTGCTTTATATATACTGGCATAGAACGATATTAACACTCTCTTATGTCGATAAAAAGAAATTTCCAGAACAGTAGGTAAAGTATGATTTCATTTGAAGACCAAAAATGAATGAAGTGTATATGTATATACATGTACACATATATAGACATTTATAGATATAGATGTCACGTGTTTGTACCTGCATAAAACGTGATTGGAGACATATCACAATGTTAATCACAGTTACCTCTGAAGAACAGAAATTAGACAAAGTGGGAGGAGTGGTTTTTATTTTATGTGTTTTTTATTTTATATAATTTTTATATAATGTTTTCCTTTTTGGGCTTTTATGAGCATCAATTACTTTTATAATATAAAATTTTAAGGTAGAAAAACACCTATTAAAACACATATAGCACATTAGAAATATAAAAAGAAAAAATGATTTTGCGGTTCGTGGGTTTGAGCCCCACATCAAGTTCTGGGCTGACAGCTCAGAGCCTGGAGCCTGCCTTGGATTCTGTGTCTCCCTCTCTCTCTGCCCCTCCCCCATTTGCGCTCTGTCTCTCTCAAAAGTAAACATTAAAAATTTAAAAAAAAAAGTTTCTATATTAGTTTGATGAATTGCTGAGGTAACTGTTAGCTTCTTGAACTCAAGAGCCATATCCTGTTTGGTTTTAAAGCTTCCAAAATATTTTGTATGATGTGTGCATATAAATAGCTATAAAACCATACAGGCCATAAATGCTCTTCTTTCTTTTTTCTCCCTGAATTCTCTCCACCCTCCATTTCTGAATGTTTAAATCCTACCCATCCTTCAAGGCCTGACTCAAATACCAGCTCAGTTTCAGACATAATTATCATTTATTGATTGCCAGCTCTGATCTAGCATCACTCTTTCTGCATGTTTTATCTCTCTTCATTGTTTAAAATCTTCATGATAATCCTGTGATATAGATGTCAGTTCTCATTTACATATGAAAAAATGACCCTGAGCAGTTATGAGGCTTCATCAGTGTCACATGTCCTGGTAAGTGGTGGAGGTGCAAGGAAACCAGGTCTTTGGAGTTCGAATTCCAGATTCATTCTCCTGTATCTTCTATGGACTTCGCGCTGACTTCATTAACAGAAAGTCATATTTTCCTCCTCTCAGTTCCTCTAATATGTTGTCAGTGTATCTTAAGATACACATTAATTTTTGCTTTATATTTCAGTTATTCATGTGCTTATCTCTATATGACGAGAACTAAATCTAATAGTTTTCGTCCTTGGAGGGCGTGAAAATCACCTGTGAACTTCTTTTTTCCAATTTTTTATTGTGGTAAAATACATATAACAAATGTTATCATCTTAATGCTTTTAAGCCTATAATTGAGTGATACTAAATACATTTTTAATGTACAAATCATCACTGTCAATCTCCATTAACTCTTTTTGTTTTGTAAAACTGAAACTCAAGGGGCGCCTTGGTGGCTCAGTTGGTCAAGCCTCTGGCTTCGGTTCAGGTCATGATCTCATGGTTGGTGGGTTTGAGCCCCGAGTCGGGCTCTGTGCTGACAGCTCGGAGCCTGGAGCCTGCTTTAGATTCTGTGTCTCCCTGTCTTTCTGCTCCACGCCCCTGGGAACCACCATTCTATTTTCTGTCTCTATGATCTTGACAACCCTAGGTACCTCACGTAGGTAGACTCACACAGTATTTATTTTTTGTTACTGCCTTATTTCACATGCATTAATATCCTCAAGGTTCATTCATGTTGTAAAATTTTTCTTGCTTTTTAAGGCTGAACAGCATTCTATTGTATGTATATACCACATTTAGCTTATCAACAGATATTCAGTATGCTTTGTGTTCTAGCAATTGTGAATAATGCTGCTATGAAGATGGTATACATATATCTCTTCAAGACGGTGTTTTCCAGGCACCTTGGTGGCTCAGTAGATTAAATATTCAACTCTAGGTTTCAGCTCAGATCATGCTCTCACAGTTTGTAAGTTCAAGCCCATAGTGGAGCTCTGTACTGCTGGTGCAGAGCCAGCTTGGGATTTTCTCTCTCCTTCTGTCTTTGTCCCCTCCCCTGCTCATTCTCTCTCTCTCTCTCTCTCAAAATAAATAAATAAATAAAACTTTAAAAAAAAGATCCTGTTTTCACTTTTGGGGGTTATATATCCAAAAATAGAATTTGGTAATTCTATTTTTAATTTTTTGAGAAACAACTATACTGTTATCCAGGAACTATCTTGTTTTACATTCTCAACAACAGTGCACAAGGTTTCAGTTTCTCCACATCTTAACCAACACTTGTTATTTTCTGCCTTTTTGATAGTAGCCATTATAATGGATGTGAGCTGTTGTAGTTTTGATTTGCCCTTCGCTGAAGATTAGTGAAACTGAGCATCTTTTCATGTGCTTATGCACCTCTTCTTGGGAAAAGTATCTATTTAAGTCCTTTACCCATTTTTGAATCAGGTTGTTTGTTTTTTATTGCTGGGTTTTAGAAATTCTTTATATATTATGAATATTAATCCTTTATCAGATGTATGACTTGCAAATGTTTTCTACTAATCTCAAGGTTGCCTTTTTACTCTGTTGATATTATTTTTTGATACAGAAAACATTTTAATTTTTATGAAGTTCAATTTGTCTATGTTTCCTTTTGTTGCCTATGTCTTTGTTGCTATTGCCAAGAAACCATTGCTAAACCCAATGTTTTCATCCTAAGAGTTTTATAGGTTTAGGTCTTAAATTTAAATTTTTGATCCATTTTGGGGCGCCTGGGTGGCTCAGTCAGTTAAATGTCCGACTTCGGCTCAGGTCATGATCTCACGTTTCATGGGTTCGGGCCCCACATTAGGCTCTGTGCTGACAGCTAGCTCAGAGCCTGGAGCCTGTCTTCGGATCCTGTGGCTCCTTCCCCCTCTGACCCTCCCCTGCTCACGCTCTCTCTCTCTCAAAAATAAATAAAAACATTAAAAAATAAAAAATAAAATAAAATAAATTTTTAATTCATTTTGAGTTAATTCCTGCATATGGTGTTAGGAAAGGGTCCAACTTAATTCTTTTGCATGTGGATATCCAGTTTTCCCAGCACCATCTGTTACAAAGGTTGTCCTTTTCCCATTGAAGGGTTTGGCACTCTTGTCAGAAATCATTTGACCAAATACGTGAGGATTCATTTCTGTGTTGTCACTTCTATTTCATGGGTCTCTATGTCTGTCTTTATGCCAGTACAACACTGTTTTGATTACTGTAACTTTGTAGTATATTTTGGAATCAGGAAATGTGAGTCCTTCAGCTTTCAAGATTTCAACATTATATTCATTATTTGGGGTCCTTTATAATTTCAGATGAATTTTAGGATGGGTTTTTCCATTTCTGAAAAACTGGGATTTTAGTAGAGATTGCATTGAATTTGTAGATCACTTTGGGTAGTATTGACATCTAAACAATATTAAGTCTTCCAATCTGTGAACATGGGATGTATTTCTATTTATTTATATCTTCTTTAATTTCTTTCAAAAATGCTTTTCAGTTTTTATTGTACAGGTCTTTCACTTCACTGATTAACTTCATTCATAAGTATTTTATAATTTTTTTAATGTTTATTTTTTTAAGAGAAAGGAAGAACATTTGCATATTCAAGCAGGGGAGGGGCAGGGAGAGGGAAACAGAGGATCAGGAGTAGGCTCTGTGCTGACAGTAGAGAGCCCAATAAGGGGCTCGAACTCCTTAGCTGCTAGATCATGACTGGAGCCTAAGTCCGGCACTTCACTGACTGAGCCACCCAGGCGCCCTGATGAGTATTTTATTATTTTTGATGCTGTTATAAATGGAAGTATTTTTGTAATTCCCTTTTCAGATTGCTTATTGTTAGTGTATAGAAATGCAACTGATTTTTGCAGGTCGACTTTGTATACTGCTACCTTATGCCAGTACCACACTGAATTCATTTATTAGTCCTAACTAATAAATAGTTCTTTTTTGCAAAGTCATTAGACTTTTCTACATATGTAATCATATAATCTATGATGAAATTTAAGGCACGCTGCCCCCAAATATGGGACTTTGGCATATCCAACATTTCAAGCTAAAGGAATTTGATAGAATGCCAGAAGCAGGCAGGTCACTCCGGTCTTCTGCCCATCCTTCTCCCTTGAAACAGTGCATAAAACTCTCCTGTCAGAGATGCTCTTCCTATTCCCAGAGGGAAGGAGCATCCTTATTTTCAAAAATACAGAGATGCTAAAAAGAATCTGAACAAGCAGAGCTTGCTAAGTTTCCCTCAGTTTACCACACTTACCCTGTATTCTTTGACCTATCATATTGCTGTCTATTCTTCATCAAACTTAGCAACAAAATACTCAAGTTTAACTGTTTCCTTGGGTCTTCTTATGAAAGCTCTCATGTTGCATGACAAATAAGTCTTTGTTCTTTCCATTTTCAAATGTAGCCAGTGGCCCTAGGAGGGTCAAGGGAAATCTTTTTCTTCCTTGTATCTGCAAATAGAGATGATTATGCTTCTTCCTTTCCAATTTGGATGCTTTTTATTTTTCTTGCCTACTTGCTCTAGCCAAACCTTCTGGTGCTATGTTGAATGGAAATGGCAAAAGTGGGGCATCCTTGCCTCGTTCCTGATCTTAGAGGAAAGACATTCAGTCTTTTGCCACTATGATGCTCACTGTGGGTTTTTCATATACGGCTGTTATTATGTTGAGGTAATTGTCTTCTATTCCTAGTTTGTTGCATGTTTTATCATTTAAAAAAAGTGTTGAACTTTATCAAAGTTCTGCATCAATTGATCTGCATCAATTGAGATAATCATGTGTTTTGATTTGCTATTTATTCATTTACAAATTAAAAACAATTGTTAATATTTATTTTTGAGTTTTAAAAAAATTTTTATGTCTGTATTATTTTCTTTTGAGAGGCAGAGACAGAGAGTGAGTGGAAGAGGGGCAGAGAGAGATGGAGACACAGAATCTGAAGCAGTCCCCCAGCTTTGCGCTGTCAGTGCAGAGCCTGATGTGGGGCTCAAACCCACAAGCCACAAGATCATGACCTGAACTGAAGTTGGTTGCTTAACTAATTGAGCCGCCCAGGCACCCCTTTATTTATTTATTTTAAATAAATGTTAGTTTATATTTGAGATAGGGTGTGTGAGTGGGGGAGGAGCAAAGAGAGATGGGGACAGAGGATCCCAAGCAGGCTCTGTGCTGACAGCAGCAAGGCCAATGTGGGGCTTGAACACATGAACCATGAGATCACGGCCTGAGTGGAAGTCAGATGCTCAACTGACTGAGCCACCCAGGTGCCCCTTTGTTTTGTTTTGTTTTGTTTTTTAAATGATGTTGAGCCATCCTTGCATTCCAAGAAAAAACACCACTAGGTCATGGTGCATAATACTTTTTAATATGCTGCCGAATTTGGTTTTCTCGAGTTTTGCTGAAGATTTTTGCATCAATGTTCATAAGGGATGCTTTCTTTACTTACGGTGTCTTTGTCTGACTTTGGTATCAACATACATATGAACCTTTAAAAAATGTTCATACCACAAATAAATGGAATCAGAATTTCTGCAGTTGATACCTGGTTTACGGCATGTTTTAAGACCTGCATGGGTCATTCCGATTCACACCAAGGGTTGAGGACTGCTAGGCTCAGTCACACCTGATTCATCTTCGAATGTTCACAGTGCCTTGTGAAAAAGAGATGTCAATAAATATTTGTCAAATTGCTCATAATCATTAATGATTTTTGTAAATCCAAACTTAGAATCAGAGCTGTCTTCACAGGAAGGCACGCCCAAGTGGTCGGGTGAAGAGAGGACACTGTTAAAATCAGGTGCAGAAGCTCAAGGGAAGTAGTGTGCTATGAGGATAGAGGTAAAACACCCGGGGCACAAAGGTGTGCTTAAACACACCCTCCTGGATGGACGTTACTGTAAAAACAGCCCTAAGGAGTGAAGAGAACAGGCTCATTTGGTCGTTCCCTCAGGTCACACATTGCCCTTTTATGACGGCTTTGCTCTTTCTTTTCCTTTGAAAGGCATCCTCATTTTATCCATATTACGCTTGAATAAAACTGATTATATTGTGGTGGAAAAATAAAGCATTGGCCTTGGCTCCCCCAAATTCTCTTGACTTTGTAAGATAGCAAAAGAGGATGAGCTAGTGCTGGGAGTGATTTAAAAAAGGATGAATTTACCTGGGATGGGGAAAGAGGACTTAGGGGACTGCAGCAGGAATGTGGTTGAACAGGACCAACTCCATGCGCCTCATAAAGTACCGTGTTTCTCACCTGAGGAATTGCCCATAAGGGAAACTATTTTGTTAATACATCTGCCTCTTAGCCAGACACGTTTACAATTTACATGTTTACAACAACAGCAAAAACTTCATGTATTATGTTAACTATCAGTATAAGAATTTAGAAATCTTGTTAGAGTTCGTTGTAATTGGATTTGGCCAGAAATGGGCTGCTGTAATTACATGGGGATGATAGAGCTGACCCACAATTAACAAAGTGTGTGCTTGAGTTATTTTTCATAATATTCACCATAATAATCATTAATAAAGATCTCTATGCACAGAATCTGCTATATGATAGGACACACAGTGTTATAGAATATACTTCCTACTCTTAATGGGCTTCCAGCCCCTTAAGGGACATAACAGTGACATAAAACTACCCACTCAAAATAAAGTAATACACACTCCATATTACATAAAATATACTTGCCGTTATTACTATCTGAATTCAGATGATCTGTGCTAAGTTAAGGAGTTTGTAAGGAAATCAGCTAGGCAAATAGATAATTTCAGCATAACATGGTAAAGTATGTGCACAGTCCTAAGGGCACACAAAGCTGGAGCAATTAGGGGCGCCCGAGTGGCTCAGTCGGTTGAGTGACCGGCTTCAGCTCAGGTCATGGGATCTCGTGGTTTGTGAATTTGAGCCCCACATTGGGCTCTGTGCTGACAGCTCAGACAGAGCCTGGAGCCTGCTTCAGATCTGTGTCTCCCTTTCTGCTTCTCCCCTGCTCATGCTCTGTTTCTCTCTCTCTCTCTCTCTTTCTCTCTCTCTCCCAAAAATAAATAAACATTAAAAAAAATTTTTTTTGTTAAAAACTGGAGCATTTAGTCCAGTCTGGTATTCAGAGAAAGCATGTTGCCTGAGTGGATCTGGAAGGATGGCCATGAGGTTGACAGGTGAGCAAACATGGGCAGGGCTCTCCACACTGCAGAGCCAGCACAGCAAAAGCCCATAAGTGGAAAAAAGCATGCCATGTTGAAGGAACATGCAGAATTATTACAGCATCAAGTGCATGATTGGGATTTATGGGGAATAAGTCTGGTCAGGTTATGGAGGGCCTGTGAGCCATGTTAATAAACAGTTTGGACTTAGGCTGTAGGCAATGGGAGCCATTAAAAGCATTTAGTCAGGGGAGTGACATGATTAGACTTATGTTTTTAAGTATCCAATTCTAGGTACAGTGTAGAGGATGGATTAAAAGAAGTAAGACTGGAGGCAGGCTGATCACTTCAGATTATAGGACTGAAGTTTAGGCAAAATTCAGTAAGAGCCACAATTGGACAGGAATGAACAAAAGAAGACAGATTTGGGAGATTCCAAGGAGGGAAAACAACAAGTACTTGGTGACTGAGTGGCTGTATATGAAGGAGAGTACAAAGTCTAGAATAAGTCCCCTGTTTCTAATTTGAATGGTGGTCACAAGAGCTAGGGAAACGACCAGGTTTAGAGCATAAGATAATCAGATCTGATCTGAGAAGGGGAAGGAGAGGGAGTAGAAGCTAGAGGGGGATGAGAAGTCAAGAGACGCTTTTTGTATATATGATTTGTTTGTTTTGTTTTGGTGTGTGAATGACTTGATCATGCTCATAGGCTAAGATCCAAGGACCAGTGAGTAGAGAGGAAGAACTTGGAGATAAAAAAAAAAGAGCATGTCTGATAAAGTAAGGTGCTGGGGAAAACAACAGGGAGTAGAATTGGGAGCAAAGGTGATGAGTGAGTCTGGCACAGGAGAACGCGATCTCATCCTCTGAGACTTGCGGGACGGCTGACGCCACAGTGGAGAACAAAGCCCCGTGTTTAGGAATGGGAGAAATCAGGTATCTCTCGCTTAATGACCTTGATTTCTCTCCATGAAATGGAAGCCAGCTAGTCTGTTTAGGAGCCAAAGTTCTGTACTTAAGTAGATTGGGAAGAACGGTGAGGGAGCCATCGCGGGGTGGGGTGGGAGAGAGTGCTTCCAAAGGACTGTTGAGGCGGTTGAGATTCAATTGAGTTGGGACATCATAAATTGGTAGTGGTGATGATCTGTAATTGCCTAATTTTTCCCTCCTAGCAGGATTCAGGAGTTCTAGAGACAATAAGTTACTAGGCTAGGTGGGAGAGAAGACATGGATACAAAGAAGTGGAGGATGTTGGAGAGAGAGCAGTTTCAACAAGCAGCTATGCTAGCTGGAGTTAAGGAAGTAGAAAGCATAGGCAAATAATGGCCCTCAAAGATATCCTATGCTACAGAACCTGTGAATGTTACCTTATGTGGCAAAAGGAACTTGTAGATGAGATTAAATTAAGGACCTTAAGGCGCGCCTGGGTGGCTCAGTCGGTTGAGTGTCTGACTTCAGATCAGGTCATGATCTCATGGTTTGTGGGTTTGAGCCCCATGTCGGGCTCTGTGCTGACAGCTAGCTCAGAGCCTGGAGCCTGCTTCGGATTCTGTACCTCCCTCTCTCTCTGACCCTCCCCTGTGCGCTCTGTCTCTCAAAAAAAAAAAAAAAAATTAAGGACTTTAAGATGAGAGATTAGGGGTGCCTGGCTGGCTCAGTTAAGCATGGGCTTTTGATCTCAGAGTTATGAGTTCAGGCCCCACATTGGTAATAGAGTTTACTTAAAGAGAGAGAGAGAGATTATTCTGGGTTATCTGGATGGGCCAATGTGTCATCAAAAGTGTCCTCATTAGATGGAGGCAGAGGGAGATTTTACTATAGGAGAGAGTGAGAAGGCCCTTTGACAACAACAGGAGCAGAGCTTGGAGTGACGCACTTTGAAGATGGAAGAAGGGACCACAAGCCAAGGAATATAGGTGCCCAGGAGAAGCTGAGAAAGGCCAGTTAATAGATTCCCCCTCGGAGCCTCCAGAAAGACACCTTGACCTTGGCCCAGCGAAACTGATTTTTGACTTCTGGCATCCAAAACTGTAAGAGAATAAATCTGTGTTGTTTTTAAGCCACTGTGTTTGTGGTAATTTATTACAACAGTGGCTGGAAACTAATACAGGCAGTGACAGAAGACTGTCAGAAAGTCTGGCCCATAGAAGAATGGTAGGACCTGTACAAGCAAAGATGACGGATGGGGGACCAGGGGTTAAAAAATGCAGATGGGGGCGCCTGGGTGGCTCAGTCGGTTGAGCCTCTGACTTCAGCTCAGGTCATGATCGCACGTTCGTGGGTTTGAGCCCCGCATCGGGCTCTGTGCTGACAGCTCAGAGCCTGGAGCCTGCTTCGGATTCTGTGTCTCCCTCTCTCTCTGCCCTTTCCTGCTCATGCTCTGTCTCTTTCTGTCTCAAAAAATAAATAAAACACTAAAAAAATTTTTTTAAAAATGCAGATGGGGGAAGGTGACAACGTCCACAGCATACTCGGGAACCAGGAAACTAGCCTTCTAGAACAAAATGGTGCTGGGAAATGAGGCTGGGTTGGTAGGGTGCTCAACTCCAAAATGCTAAGTGGCTACATTGCCTCCTTTCTGAGTTGAGCTGAGTTCTGCAGGCTTTGGGGAGTAGCCAAAGGAAGAGAAACTTCAAGCTGATTTATAAGATTTGGAGCAGAGAAACACTTCATTTAAAAAAAATTTTTTTTTACACTTATTTATTTATGAGAGACAGAGAGAGGTAGCTCAAGCTGGGGTGGGTCAGAGAGAGAGGAAGACACAGAATCCGAAGCAGGCTCCAGGCTCTGAGCTAGCAGCCAGCACTGAGCCTGACGCGGGGCTCAAGCCCACGAACCGTGAGATCATGACCTGAGCAGAAGCCGGACGCTTAACTGACTGAGCCACCCAGGCGCCCCGAGAAACACTTCAAATACAGAGACTAGTTAAATTTCCAATAGTCTTTGACTAAGGATAGTGGCAATGTATATCTTTCAGGGTTCTTAATACCTGATAGATAGATGATAAATAGATATGAGAGATAGATAGATTGAGACCAAGACCTCTCTCTCCCTCTCTCTCTCTCACTTATGTACCTACAGAGAAGGAGACAGAGACACTTATTCTAAGGCACTGGCTCAGGTGCGTGTGGGGCTGACAAGTGGAAGTTTGCAGGGCGGGCAGGCTGGAGACTCAGAACTTAGGTGGCGGTTGGCACTGCAGTCTTGAGGCAGAATTACTTCCTTTCTGAAAAAATTAGGTTTGCTCTTACAGTCTTTTGTAGAGACCCATTAGGAACCCCAGAGTTGATATAAAGATGATCCTGAGCTGAAGATATTTGAGATTCAACAGACAGAGAAAAAAGCGTTCTCAGGGTTCCCCCTGTCTGACTGACATCAGCAACTTCTGGGAAGTAAAAAGCTACTGTGAATTCCTCTTCAGGACAGATCTATTCCCAGAAGGGAGAATGTGAATAAAACCTACCCCAAATCCTGTGTACAGAGGAGATTTTTATGGCCCTGGAAGAGACAGAAAGACTATTCATACCTGTAGAGACAAACAGCACAAACTTTCTTATCTCCTGTTTATTCTTCTGAAAACCCATTATCTTTCCAAAAAGTCATTTGTTTTCCATAAGGGCCTTTCTCCCAAACCTCTTCACCCCTATCGTGGTAGATAAGCCCCAAATTCTAACCACTCCTATGAGATACTCATCACCGAGATCTTATCATTGTGCTTTATGCACATTGAATGGGTAAATAAACTCCATTTTTCCCTCCTGTTAACCTGTCTTTTGTCAGTGTAATTTGCAGCTCCCATGTACTCACCCTAAGAGGGATGGGAAAAATGTTTTCCTCTCCTACACTTTAAACTGATTGGGGGCACGTGGGTGGCTCAGTCAGTTAAGCCTCCGACTTGATCCCACAGTTTGTGGGTTGAAGCCCCGCGTCGGGCTCTGTGTTGACAGCTCAGAGCCTGGAGCCTGCTTTGGATTCTGTTTCCTTCTCTCTCTGCCGCTCCCTGGCTCACACTAAAAATATTTTAAAAAACTGATTGGATAAGGGGTGGCTGTGTGGCTCAGTCAGTTAAGCATCTGATTTCAGCTCAGGTCATAATCTTGCGGTTCATGAGTGGTGTCAGCTCAGAGCCTGGAGCCTGCTTCAGATTCTGCGTCTCCCTCTCTCTCTCTGCCCCTTCCACACTCACACACTCTCTCTCTCTCGCTCTCAAAAATAAACATTAAAAAATTTTTAAAAAATCAAACTGTTTGGATGAAGTCCATCCACACAATCAAAGATAATCTTTATTTAAGTCTACTGATTGTAGAGGTTAACCACATCTGCAAAATATCTTCACAGCAACACAAACTTAGTGTTTGATTAAATAACTGGGTACCAGCCTAGCCAAGTTACACATAAAACTAACCATCACAGCAAAGAAAGGATGGGGAATGTAAAAAAAAAAAAAAAAAAAAGAATTAAGAAAATATTAGCATTTCATTGTTGGCTGGGATTATGGGAGTAAAAGATATCCAAAGTTTTAAGCTTGGAGTCAATGGTTTGCAACTATCCATCTCACTTCTATCCTGTCCTTTAACAATGGCACACACATTTCCAACAACTCGTTGCAGTCAGGGATGCAATGTGTGGCAAGGTGACAAAGGTCCACATAGGGATGGTCAATGGCCTTGGCCCTACATGTGCAATTCTTTAGGTAAAATTAATCCCAATAGAAGTATTAACCTGGTTCTTATAGAAAAAGAGTCTATTACCAAAGAATTGAATAATCAGACAGAAGGAAAAAAAAAGAGCAAGAAATGATGTGAAAAGATTTTCTGAAACGTGAAAAAAAATTGTCACGTCCCCCTGGCTTTGCCATGCTGACTGGTCAATGCACTTGCTTTAATCCATTGAAATTTAAACAATTGGTGTAACCTTGAGCACAGGTCTACAAGCTTTCTACATTTGACCTAAGATTTATTTATCTGGGTTGGTGTTTTCCTGAGTTTCATTTCTATTTTTAGGTTTGGGTTTCTTTCTAAGTGACACATGGGTACTACTTGTAAATTATAAGCTTGGTGTCTTGGCAACTGTAATAACGAAAACCTGAAGTATGAAGATTAAAAATCCTGTCTGGCCAGGTTTTCAATCGAGTCTGGATGCACTTCACTTACTCTGTTACACCGGTAACTTGTTGCCAACAGAAACTTAAAGAAGCGTTTTCTGCAATTAATATGTTAACTATCGTTAATGGCTTTGTTTTCTCCAGAGGAGCTACCAGCATAGGCGTTAGACTTTAGTCTTGACAAACTGGTTCTGAGAAATGAAAAGCGTAAGAGTTCAGCAAAGAGAACACAACTAGGCAATGAATCGAGCTGCACAATGCTTTGCCCTCCAAGGTGAATTAAAACCTTGAACTTAGAAGCCAATATGACAGACTTTATTTAATGTGTCACAAATGATTGGTGACACAAGCTTCCTGGCCTCCGGTCCAAACCTTACTAAGCCAGCAAACATACTGCTTTCTACAGCCCCAAGGGCACCAGGCCCCCAGCACACCCACTGCGCCCCAGTGCTCCAGATCAGCGCTTTATGCTTTACCCACTCAGGAGAAACCGTTTTTTCCACACCTCACTTGGTTCCTCACCCTATTGGCAGGGTGTTTACATTGCACCCGTAGACTGCTGGCTAAGCTAGGGGTCCAGGAGGGAGGGAATTAATGTTTGATATTAGCCCCTACTATCGAAGTCATCAGGCATCTTCCATCTATTTTATCCCTTTTACCTGCTTTATCTCTTCACTTATCCCTGTGAGCTAAGCATAATTATTAGCATACCCATCTTATCACTGAGCAAAATAAACTTGAGAGAAATGAAATTAAAGTCTCACAGCTAATATGTGATGGAAATAAGATTGTATCCTGGTTCTTTTGAATCCAAATATTGATCCTTTAATCAAGTACATTACACACCTTCATTTTGTCTAGTGTATCAGGGTAATTTCCTCAGAAAGGGATGCCTCTTCTTGGTTGACCCATCGCTAAGTGTGTGTGGCGTCACCCTGCAGCTTACCTACACAGTGGCCATTTCCCCAAACATTTGTTTACTTAGTACAAACAAGGAAGAATCCACTTGGGCCTCCAAACTGTTTTTTCTCAGTTTCCTGTTTGAATCTTTCTAGTGTGGTGGAGCAGGGGTGGGTCATTCGTCCAGTGGAGCTCTGCAGCTCGGGGGTGCAGGGGCCACCACACCCCCTCACCTTCTGGAGGAGACAGTCATGGCTCACGAGGTCCTGAACTCTGAAAGAGTACAGTGAGCTGCCAGGGCCCTTCCAACACCAGTAAGACTACATCACACGGCAATGTCGTAGTGCCATTTTCAAGGGGATTTCATATCCATGATCTCATCCCAACTTCAAACACCATTCTCAGAAAATTAAGTTGCAGGAAACTTTTATTCTCCCCTCCACCCTGTGTGCTGGAACAAGAAGAGGAGTAACATAAGCCTGTCCTGGTTAATTGCGGTTAATAAATGCATGATTTCAGTCTGATTGTCCACAGGAACCAAGTCGTTTCTCAGTCTCATTTTGACTTGTGAGGACATGAGCTGAGTTATGTGAAATGACAGTTGATCTATGAAAGATTCCCAAGTGATGAATTCAGGGCTTTCAGAGCTGATTTAAAAAAAAAAAAGTATGTGTGTGTGTGTGTGTATATATATATACACACACACACACACACATATATATACATACATATACATACATACGTACATACATACATATATATATATATATTTAAGTAATCTCTACACCCAACATGGGGCTTGAACTCACAACCCTGGGATCATGCATCATAGGCTCTTCTGACTGAGCCAGCTGGACTTTATATTTGTGCTTTCATGCTTCCATTCTCCCTCCCTGCTCCTGCTCCTAGTGGCTCAGGGCTGAGGAATGTGACAAGAACATCTGTGATTATCTCACCTTCTACATCAATCTCAAGGTCCATGAAATCTTGAGATGTAAAGATGTAAAGATCCAACTAGATTCAACTAGAGCTTTTCTTGAAACTTTGGGTATAAACTATCCAAGGAAACCTTGTGAATCACTTAACATCTCTTGGTACCAGTTTCTTCATTTTTAAGTGGAGATAACAAAACCTACCTTACAACTCTGATGAAGATTAAATGAGGTAATACCTGTGAAATTAAGATGCTTATTAAAGGTAAATTAATTATTATTAGTTCTTAATGAGTGATACTTGGGGGCAAGGATAAATTTTACTAGGTTATTCCAATCATGCCATTTAGGCAATCACCTATGAAATAGAGTTGGTACATTGGGACAGAACATTTTTCATCAACATAGAACCTACTTTCTAAAGAGCTACACTATAAAATCAAAATGCAATGGAATGAAAGCAAAGATATGCTGTCCCCTTTAGAGATCCTGACTCACAGTTTAAATAAAGAAAATGAAAAATATTAATGCAAGTGAAGCATTCTTCTATCAGCCTGAAGGAGTCCGTGAAGACGGAAGGTTGTGGATCAGCAATAAAAGTAGAATGAAACTGGAGGGAAATGTTGCCCACCTTAGCCCCATCTGGAGGAGAGTGTCTCCTTCAGTCTCTTGTATCTTTACCCCCTTACTCAACTGGAATTATCCCATCTGCGGTCACATATGTGGCAGTAACTCCCGTCTTTAAATCTGCCCTACCCTACCTCACACTCCCTTTAGAGATGCTGTCCCATTGCTCTGCTCTCCATACTAAGTACAGGTTTTGAAAGCGTTGTCTACCCACCTTGCCTCTAAGGCCCGCCTCCCATTCACTCTTCATCCCGTCCAGTCTAGCTTATGCCCTCAAGCCTCCATTGGGGAAACTCTTGCCGAGGTCCAACAAAAACCCTTCTGTTTGCCAAGTCCAATACACATTTCCATCCTCATCCTCCTGGACTTCTCAGCCACTGATACGTGTGACCGATGGCTCCTTCTAACAGTCTCTCTTTGGAATCTGTGACACCATGCTCTTGGTTTTTCTGCCACTGCCTAGTGGCAACTTTTCAGTCTCCACTGTTAACACATCGGCTGTGCACAACAATTAAGTGTAACGAGTTCCTCTGATCTCAGTGCCCAGGCCCCTTCTTAGGCAGTCTCATCCGTTCCTACTGGGTTTTTTTTCAAGTGGTTCACAGATTCACACACCACCAGCTCACATCTTTCAAATATCACAAGAGACTCGCATATCCAAGTGGTATTTCGTATCTCCACCTGGAAGTGCTACCGGCATCTTCTACTCCTAACATGTTAAAGCCAAAACCTCTCTTTGATCTGCCTTGCCTTCTCCTTGCAACACCCTTCTTTATTATTTCTCAATTCAGTTAAGCAGTACCAACTGCCAGAAGCTCAAGCCAGTAACCTGAAAGTCCTTCTTGAGGGCTCTCTCTCCATCACCTGCCGTGCCCACATCAGGCCTGGTGCCATCAGTCCTACCTCCCACGCACAGCTCAAATCCAGACTTCTCTACCACCACCTAGTCCAAGCTGCCATCTTTTCTCCTCTGAACCACTGCAAATCACTTCCTAACTGGTCTCTCTTTTCTCTCTTGTCCTTCCTCAATAAGTTTTTTTTTTTAAGTATTTTTATTTATTATTGAGACAGAGAGAAACAGAGCATGAGTGGGGGAGGGGCAGAGAGATACAGAGACACAGAATCAGGAGAAGGCTCCAAGCTCTGAGCTGTCAGCGCAGAGCCCGACGTGGGGCTCGAATCCACCAACCATGAGATCATGACCTAAGTCAAAGTTGGGAGCTTAACTGACTAAGCCACCCAGGTGCACCTTCTTTTTTTTTTTTTAAGGTAATTTGGAACATTAATTAAAGTTCTTCATTGGCCTTCTGTTATGGAGAGTCCTATAGTAGTTAGGGTAGAATCTGGAATCCTTACATGGGCCTGTTGTCTATGTCTCTGGACTCTTTTCAAGCCACTCTCTTCCCTCTCTTATTATACTTCAGCCATAACTTGCCTTCATTTCTGGTCAAGCTCTTTCTGGCTGTAAGGCCTTTGCATATACTATTTCCCTTGCATGGAATTCTCTTTCCTTCCTTTGCCTTGCTGTTCATTCCTCAACCCATATATTTGTTGTGTGGCAAACTTCTACTTAACCTGCAAGTCTCAATACTCCCTCCTCAGATAGGCCTTTCTAAATTTTCTGATGTAAACTGTAGGTTTCTTGGTATATTTGGCTGGCCCCGTTGGTAGAGCATGTGACTTTTGATCTCAGAGTTGTGAGTCTGAGTCCCACATTGGGTGTAGAGATTACTTAAATATAAAATCTCTGCTCCTGACTCATTGCTGTTAGTTCTTGCTGAGGAACAAGTTGGTCGGGAAGCCACACCACATCCATGGCTTTTAAAGACACTGGGAAGACACCCATGGAACCAGAGGTGGCCATTCACCATATTAGAACAACTCTAACCAGCCATAACATAAAATCCTTGGAGAAGGTATCTGATGATTTGATCAGAGGTGCAAAAGAAAAGAATCTCAAAGTGAAAGGACCAGTTCAGATGCCTACCAAGGCTCTGAGAATCACTATAAGAAATATTCCTTGTAGTGAAAAGTTCTAAGACTTGGGATCCTTTTCAGATAAGGATGCACGAGCGACTCATTGATTTGCACAGTCCTTCTGAGATTGTTAAACAGATTACTTCCATCAGTATTGAGCCAGCAGTTGAGGTGGATTGTAGACGCTTAAATCAATCTTTTTAATAAATTGATTATCAGTTAAAAAAATAAAATAAAATCTTAAAAAAAGATCTGTCATAATTTCTTCCCATAACTTTCCTTCATAATACTATACTTTGTAGTTATATGTTTGTTTGTTTTTTTAATTTTTAATGTTTTATTTATTTTTTGATACAGAGAGAGACAGAGCACGAGAGGGGGAGGGGCAGAGAGAAAGAAGGAGACACAGAACGAGAAGCAGGATCCAGGCTCTGAGCTAGCTGTCAGCTGAGCCACCCAGGCACCCCTGTAGTTATATGTTTACTAGTATATTTATTTGTTGAACATCTGTTCCCCCATAGACTGAAAGCTCCATTGGAGCGGAAATCACATGTCTTTGGTGCACCACTGTATACTCATCCTTACCAGTGTGCCTGAGACATAAAAGGTCCTTAATAAATATTTGTTGAATGATGAATAAATTAGTATCTTCCTGATATACATATTACACTGTGAAAACAGACACCAGAGCCTGACACTGTAAATATTTATGTCATATAGCTCATGTAGATCCAACTTGCTAGGATTCTAGACTTGTCAACGAGTCTTTTTCTTTTCTTTCTTTCTTTTTTTTTTTTTTCAAATTTTATTTTGGAAAGAGAGAAAGAGTGCATTTGTGAGCGAGGGGCAGGGGGAGAGAGAGAATCTTAAGCAGGCTCCATGCCCGGCACGTAGCCGAATGTGGGGCTTGATCTCACAATTGTGAGATTATGACCTGAACTGAAACCAAGAGTTGGATGCTCAACGGACTAAGCCCCATAATCCTGTCATTTCTAATTCAAATCTTTTCAGGTCCCATGGGAGCATAATAAAGTCCAGCTGAGCTTTAACACCAGAATTCCTGATTGGGTGGCTCCTCCATAGAGACACATGCTTCGGGGCTCCTGAGTGGCTGAGTCAGTTAAGCTTCCAACTTCGGCTCAGGTCATGATCTCACAGTCTGTGAGTTTGAGCCTCACATCGGGTTCTGTGCTGACAGCCTGGAGTCTGCTTCAGATTCTGTGTTCCCTCTCTCTCTGCCCCTCCCCCACTCATGATCTTTCTGTCTTAAAAATGAATAAGTGTTAAAATAAATAAATAAATAAAAGAGAGACACATGCCTCAGCCCCTCAAAGAGTCACCAAGTATTTTTCAGAGTCCACTTCTCTTCACCCAGCCCCGCAGCTCCTCTAGGAGAATGCCATCCTCCTTGGGGGCGCTCATGGGGCTCCCACATGGTAAAGCCCTCAAGGGTCTCTTTAATGCTCTGTCTCTTTTGTCTTCACTATGCTCCATGTATCTCCTAGGACTCCTTTCCTTCCAAGTCATAGAGCCTAATTCAACTTATCCAAGCATAAAGGGGACATGATTCGTTCTGTGACTCTGAAAGAGCCGGGGCTGAGTGCTGGGAAGAGCTAGAAACAGGAACCTCTAAGCTCTCTGGCCTTGGCTCTCTGCCCCTCATCTCAACTCCTTTCTTCCTGTTGGCTTCATTTTCTCTTCCTGCAGACAAGTTCTCTCCCTGTATTTGGGGACATAGCTGCAGCAGGTCTGGGGATTCATGCACAAACTCCGCATCCCAGATGGAAAGGGCTTTCCTCTACTAGCTCTACTTAGAAAAGTCTGAGGGAGGACATGACTTGCCCTGCTTGAGTGGAATCTCTGTCCTGTGTGGCCTGGGGCATGGAGTCACAGGTGCGGAGGGCTGGCGAATACTGTCCCATAGGAGGAAAAGAACAAGGAGCACTACCAGAGGAGGAGAAAAAAGTGTATGAGGTGACATTAGAATGTCTCCTACACTATGTTTTATGTGCAGCAGTGAGGCTGCCTGTTATGGGTTGAATGGTTAGGAGTTGCCTTGAAAAAGACAGGTTGAGCATGTGACTCCTGATCTAAGGGTTGTTGAGTTGAAAACCCATGTTGGGTGTGGAGTGTACTTAAAAAAAAAAGAAGAAGATTATGTTGAGCTCCTAACCCCCAAGTACCTCAAAATGCATTTTTTAAAGTAGGCTTTACACCCAGCATACAGGGTGTGTGAACTCATGACCCTGATATCAAGACGTGAGCTAAGATCAAGAGTCCAAAGCTGGGGCACCTGGGTGGCTCAGTGGTTAAGCGTCTGACTCTGGCTTACAGTTCAGGTCATGATCTTACAGCTTCATGGGTTTCAGCCCTGCATCGGGCTCTGTGCTGACAGTGCGAAGCCTGCTTGGGATCATCTCTCTCCCTATCTGCCCCTCCCCAACTTGCACTGTCTCTATTTCTCTCAGAATAAATACATAAACAAACAAAAAAGAGTCTCTAAAAAAAATAAAAAAGAGTCTAATGCTTAACTGACTGAATCACCCAGGTACCCATTAAAATGTGATCTTATTTGGAAATAAGGGTATTGCAGATCTAATTAGTTAAGATGGGGTCACACTGGAGTAGTGTGAGCCAGTAATCTAATATAACTGTTGTCCTTATATGGAAATATCAGTCATGATACTTGTTAAACAATAATAGGAAGGTAGATTTCATTCCAGGATATTATGAGAGTAGGTGTGGAGACCACTGCAATGGGGTTTTGGTGGGAGAGAGATGAAGCTTGACCTGGAACACAGGGCAAAGTGGGAATTGATAGCCAGGGAGCAGGCTGGGGGTCAGTGGATGGACAATTACTAAGAGGAACATCAGAGGTAAGGAGGAGTTTTTTGCTAGGCTAGCTTAACAGGATTCTTGCCATAGGCGGCCCAGTGGAGGCAGACATCACTTGTGGGGCAATGGAGGATGACGGACCCAATCAGACACTGAGGGTGAAAATTCTGGCTAAAATGGTGTGACCCACAGAAAGACATGGAACTTGGAAAGTTGAGTCCCTGTTGAGAAGAGTTGGGATCCTGACTGGAGTGTGGTCAGGGAAGAATCTTTATCAGGGAGAACACGGTGTGAAGAAGGAGGCAGAGATTGGATGACGCATCTCTACGCCAAGGGACGCCAAGGATTGCCAGTTGTCACCAGAAGCGAGGAGAGAGGCATGAAACAGATTGTTCCTCCATGCCCTCAAATGGAACCACTCCTGCCGATGCCCTGACTTTGAACTTCTAGCTTCCAGAATTGTGAGAAAATAAATTTGTGTTTTCCTAAACCACCCAGTTTGGGGTACTTTGTTACACAGCCTCCGGAAACTAGCACAGGGCCCTTTCCTAACTCTGAACGGCCCTTTGTCAGAACCACGTAGTTTCTCATAAAACCTCCCTACACCTTTTGACCAGCTTCGCACTATACCTGACCCCCTGGGGGGTTCAAAACCAAGCCCAGGAGTCCGGAAGCGGCTAATGCCACCTCCCTTGTATCTGCTCCCCCGTGCCCACTTCTCTACCCGGTAACCATGGCCCCCAAGGCGCATGCCCAGTGTAAGCTTTTGGCTCACAGGGGAATGCTCTGCTGTGGGTCTCTTTTATTGGCAGGGGGAGAATTCTTTGATTAGGCTGACTCAATACTTATGAAGTTGGGCAGTTGCATTTTTCATTCGAAATGAATAATTTGGCATTTTGTTTTATACATTCCTATGTTTGAGCTTCGTTAGTGAGGTAGTATGTGAGTCCTGTTTGGGCTACTGATTAAGATTCGGAATCCGCAGAGGTGAGAGCCAAACTCCCTGATCCTGTCTGACAGAAGGCCAGGTGACACCCGCCTCCGTGACATCACATTGTTCCTTCCCACCGAAGTGTCTTCATGGATGAGATGAATGCTGCTAATAGAACCGTTTCCTGCCCATGGACCATGCCCCTCTGTCCTGAGGATTAGAACCAAATATGGCTGTTTTTCTACATTATCCCTGAAAGCTGTTCTGATTTTATTTCATCTCGAATTTATTTTTATCCTATAGAAAATAAAACACTCCCAACAGATTAACTCTACCATTATTTAGTGGTAGCTTCAAATCCCTAAGAATATTTGTCCTTGGGCATAATGTTTTTATGCCACTAGGTAGTTATGAGCGTCTGTGTGCGTGCATGGATGTTTGGCTTCAAATGAGTTGCTTTTACAACGTGATAACCTTGTGCCATATGTTGGGCAAATATCTTGGCCATAATTCACAGGCAACTGACAGATTAATAGATCCTCTGCCGTTCTCATTGTGGAGACTTTGTGTTAGTGGCCTTTGTCTACCATGGATCTGACAGAGGGGAAGGATTAGCTCACTGACGCTCAGAACACAGTTGACAAGGGATTTTGTGAAAACAAAGCCAAACAAACGAGGCAGCTTCCATAGGCACCTGGCTGAATAAATTAAACTTGATTGAATCCTCTATTACAATGATGACAGAAAAGGAGGTAAAATATGCTTTTCCTAATGAGCTTCTTTAAAATCATTTTACTATTTAAAATGTGCTATTCCAGGGAAGCAGAAATGTACTTAGCAAGACACCTTCAACCGGGTCTTTGAGGCTCTTCAACGGGCGCTGGGCCCCCAGAAGTGTTGTGCACACTTCCTGAAAGCTTAGTCACTGGGAGTCGTTGCTTCCAAGCCAGTGCTTGTAAACGAACATAGTGCTCTTCTCCCGCGGCCTGCCCTGGCTTCTGAGTGGCCACATGGGGATGGGCTCCACGCAGGAGGAATTAAATGTATCCAGAAGGGAAAAGACTGATTTGAAGTAACAGTCTAAAGAGGACTGTGAAAAGAGGGACAAAATAAGTCTAGATTCTACCAGAAAGATGAAGACAAAAAACTAGCACCAAGGTTTACTACTAAGCTTGGTGTAAATAAATACTGCACCATTGACTTTAACATTATCTAGGGGCCTTTCATTTGCTACAAGTTGGCATTACCAGCCAGCATGAGGCACCCAAACGCAAAAGTACAAAGGAAAAAACATTGTTCGTTTTGTCGAAACGAACACACACGTGATTACACAAGTGCCCTGTGGAAAGGTGAGAATCTGCATAGTGTGATTTGAGTAGTCACACCTGTCCAAACAGAAATGCCTATCAACCTGCCATTGTGTTCTTTTCCCACAGAGAGTGTCCACCAACAGAGAGACCCCGACAAAAGCTAGCAATGTAGGTTCCAGAAGGATAGTGTGGAAATACCCTGGGATTAAAATGTTACCTAGGGGCGGAAGGAGTAGCTGAGGTTAGCTTTTATCCGTTAGTGAATTAGAGTCGACCAGAGAATTAGCTATTCATCTTGGTGGACCAGGGACTGATATTTGATTTCCATGTGGGATTGGGGCACACCCCCCAAACAGGAAGTGACCAAGGGTCATACAGAATAGAATAAACAAAGCCAGAGAAGCCGAGAAAGGTAGTGTGGGTGGTGAGATTACTTACTGAAACTGCTTCAGAAAACTTATTACTGCCACTTCCTAAGCTGTGTAATTTTTTAGCAAGTTACCTAAATTTTATGGGCTTTAGGGTCCTCATCTGTAAAACTAGGGTCATAATACCACTGTCATAGGACTGCCATGGAAATTAAATAACATAAACGTCAACCTGAACATCTGAGACAAGGTTTGCATTTGAAAATCTAAACTTCATACTTGCTTTGCTACAGGATAAGCTGCAATTGTGAAGGAGAACCCGTGAGGAAGGGGAATGGGGCACTTAAGGAAGGTTCTGAACTGTGGACGAAGTTGGAGACTGCTAGGTTAACTGATTAATAAAAGTCTTTCTTCACATAACTCTTAGGATCACTGCCGGACCTCAACTGGGGCTTTTGGCATACTTTTTTTTTTTTAGTTTATTCATTTTTGAGAGACAGAGAGAGAGAGCACAAGAAGGGGAGGGGCAGAAGGAGAGGGGGACACAGAATCCGAAGCAGGCTCCAGGCACTGAGCTGTCAGCACAGAGCCCAATGTGGAGCTTGAACTCACAAACCCTGAGATCATGACCTAAACAGAAGTCGACTTAAGCTAACGGACCTAAGCTTAACCAACTGAGCCACTCAGGCACCCCTTGGCAAACTTGTTCTGTAAAGGCTCAGACAGCGAATATCTTAAGCTTTGCAGTTCATATCCTGTTGCCACTACTCATTCCCAGAAAAGCACAAAAGCATCCGTGGACAATGAATGAATGAGCTTGACAGTGTTCCAATAACCCTTTTTTTTTTTTTTTTTAACATTTTTACACTTACATTTGAATTTCATATAACTTTCAGGTGTCACAAAATTTTATTCTTTCAAAAAATTTTTAAACTATTTAAAAACGTGAAAACATTTCTCAGCTCATGGGCCACACAAAAACAGGTGACAGGGAGGCAGGTGGGGGCAGTGGTGAAATAGACAAAGGGATTAAGAGCACACTTACTATGGGGCGCCTGGTTGGCTCAGTCGGTTAGAGGTCCGGCTCTGCTCTTGATTTCGGCTCTGGTCACCATCTCATGGTTTGTGGGATCGAGCTCTGTGCCAGGCTCCATAGCATGCAGCCTGCTTTAGATTCCCTCTCTCTCTCTCTCTCTCTCTCTCTCTCTCTCTCTCTCTCTCTCTCTCTGTCTGCTTCTCCCCTGCTTGCACATTCGCTCTCTCTCTCAAAATAAATAAACTTAAAAAGAGTAGGCTTATCATGATATGAGCACTGAGAAATGTATAGAAATGTTGAATCACTATATTGCACACCTGAAACTAATACGGCACTGCATGTTAATTATACTTCAATTTAAAAAATAAAAGAAATAACCAGGTGGCAGGGCTGGATTTGTCCTAGGGGCTGAATGAAATTTGCTGACCTTTGTTCTGGACACTGGATTATTTTCTTTATATTCATTATCTCCTTTAATTCACATATCAACCTGATGAGATAATGGCAGGAAGGGAACTTGCGATGGGGGCGCTTTGCTCTCCACTGTGCCGGGGCCAGAGCAGAGGCGCAGGGACTGGGACAGAAGCACGACGAACACCTTACCGCCTGGGAGGCGGTGGCGGGTTCGGGCACATCCACCCCTCGGGCATTTGAGCAGCTGGTTTCCACAGCGTTGCTCCACAACCGCAGCCGTCAGAGTCCGACTAAGGCTCCGGGAAGCCAGCCGTCCCCTAACATCGCCCTCAACTTTTCTCCTACTCCATCTCCTGCCAAAGAGACAAAGCAAATGAATGTAGCACTGTCTCGACTAGACATCGGCAGTCTTTTGCTTTCTGCATCTCCAAAGAAAAATTACAAAGGTTGTTGAGGTTTTTTAAAAAAATGTCCAAGAACTTGGGGCACCTGGGTGGCTCAGTCGGTTGGGTGTTTGGCTCTTGACTTCGGCTCAGGGCATGATCTCATGCTTCTTGAGTTCAAGCCCCGCATCTGTCAATGTGGAGCTTACTTGGGATTCTCTCTCTCTCTCTCCCCCCGCCCCCGTCTTTTCCTGCATTGCCCATGCGCTCTCTCTCAAAATAAATAAACTTAAAACACACACACAAGAAGCAATTATTGAACACTTACTATGACATGCTTTGCATTGTCAGGTGTGCAGCTTACTTGATTTAATCTCAGAATAGAAGGAAAAAGCTTATTAGCAGACCCAAGGGGAGGATGAGGCCTAGGACGGGCACCCTCCCAGGATCAAACACGGTAAATGGCAGATCTGCAGCCCCCAAGCCCAGGTCCTTCCGGTTATCATACTAATCTACGTCTAGAGCACAGCTGATGGGTATAACCTTCTTAGCAACAGCAAGCAGCTGAGCAGAAAGCAGTCACGGAAGGAAGGCCAAGAGGAAATCTGCCCCCAAGTGCTGGAGGCGGGCAGACAGGACAGAAGCACACGTCAGAGGTGCAATGTTGTCAGAAACTTCTTAACTAGAAAGAGGTGTGTTCATACCAGGCGTGTCTCTAAAAATTTCAAAAACCCTGCTTGGACACAACCGCCACATTGGTAGACTGGCTGAGGGGACGGGGGACGGAGGGTGGTAGGAAGTGTTGGGGGAGGCGGGGGCGGGGCATATTGGGGAAGTTGCCGCCCTTGCATGTAGAGCTGGCACAGGGTAACAGAAGGGCCACCAGGAGGCCAAGGGCACTGTCCTTTGTTTAATGAAGGGCAGGAGTGTGCCCGAGCCCAGAGGACAGAGCCATTATCTGCCCCAAGGGAGGTGCTGAGCACTCGGGAACCCAGAGGTAGCACCTCATTCAGATCTCAGGGTTGAGTCAGAGATCGCAAGTGGCCTGTGGGTTGAGACACCAGAAAATGAAAGCAGCCAGAAGTACTTGCGCTCTTTTTATTATTTTTCCCAAGGGGACTCAGACCCTTGTCCTCCTAGAACATTCAGCTGGCTACAAATAAAGGTGGAGGAACTGGGAAGTTCAAAGGCAGAAGGTGGCTCTCCCTCTCACCTTCCATTCAGAACACCCACACAAGTGCAGCCTGAGGGTGCGTGTAAGGAGCGAGGAGTGACTCCACCTACTCTCCTCTTGAGTAGAGGGCAGAGAGCCCAGAGTGAGTGAGTGTGTGTGTGTGTGTGTGTGTGTGTGCGCGCGCGTGCACACACAAGTGTCTCTGGGAGGAGAGGGCAGGGAGGCTTGGCTCCAGCTGGCCAGAGCACCTTCCTGGGGCTGCAGGTGCACGTTGGGGCCACCGCTGTGGGCACTGCCGCGGAACAAGTGTGGCCAAAGCAGAGCAGGGATTGAGTCTTGAGAAGGAAAATACTGACTTCCTTTCCTCTTCTTCCATTTCCTGGTACAGCCCACAATCTAGGGGTACAGACATGGATACATCCCTAATTGTAACACTAAGGGCTAAGTGCTGGGGAGGACAGGTGGAGATACTATTGACCCTACAACTCAGAAGGGCACTGACGTTGGTGTGGAGGAGGCAGGGGTCTGGAGGTGGTATTTATTATCTATTTCTGCGTTACAAATTAACAAAAACATAGCTGCTGAAGACAACAACATTTATTATCTCACAGTTTCCTTGGGGCAGGAGTCCAGGCATGGTTTAACTGGCCGCCTCGCGTGGCTGAGGTCTTCCATGAGGCTGCAGTAATCTGACTGCTGGGGCCATCTCATTGGAAGGCTTAGCTGGGGGAGGCCCCCATGCCAAGCTCACTCACATCCTCGCTGGAAGGATTCAGGTCCTCACAGGTTTCTGGCTGGAGGCCTCCCTCTGCTCCTGGTCACATGGCCCTCACCACAGAGCAGTTCACAACATGGCAGCTTCTGCCACGCTCCCTTCTTCAGAATCCCGAGAGCTGGATCCGAGGAGCCAGGGATCAGTGGGGGCCACCTTAGAAGCTGCCTGTCATGGTATCTGCGCTGAGGCCTGCAAAGTAGACAGGAGTCAGCTAGGCAGGGGGGAGGGTGTGGGGGGAAGGGCAGGTATGGCGGCCTGCAGCTGTAACTCAGTGTGGCCCAGCAGAGTGGCTCACCTGGGTGGAGATGCGTGGAGAGGCCAGTGGGGCCCAGGGCTGTAACACCCTTTAACCCAGATTTGGGAAGGAAGACTGTCCTGGAGGAATGGAATGCTTAAAGCTAGAGGCTATAATTTAAGATTCAGCTTTAGAAAGATTACACTGCTGTGGGGAGAATGGACTGGAGGGAGTAAGAAAGAGGAAGGCAGGAGCACCTGGGTGGCTCAGTCCGTTGAACGTCCGACTTCGGCTCAGGTCATGATCTCACGGTTGGTGGGTTTGAGCCCCACGTCGGGCTCTGTGCTGACAGCTAGCTCAGAGCCTGAAGCCTGCTTCAGATTCTGTGTCTCCCCCTCTCTCTCTGACCCTCCCCTGCTCGCAGTCTCTCTCTGTCTCTCAAAAATAAATAAAAAACATTAAAAAAAATTAAAAAAAAAAAGAGGAAGGCATTCAGGGGTTTGAACTAAGGTGGTGACTGGAGACTGGAGTCTAGAGATACTAGAAGTTGGGATCTGGAGGCGCCTGGCTGGCTTAGTCGGCAAAGTGTCTGACTTCAGCTCGTCATGATTTCATGGTTTGTGAGTTCAAGCCTCATATGGGATCTCTGTTGTCAGCACAGAGCCTGCTTCTTCTGATCCTCTGAACCCCCTTCCCCTCCCCCACTTGCTCTTTCTCAAAAATAAATAAACACTAAAAAAAAAAAGCTGGCTCACCTTTAAAAAAAAGTAAGGTGAAATCTGTTAGATTTGGGCACTGATTGCTGTCTATTTTCCCTTCTAGAACACAAGTTTTGGGGGGCAGGGCTTTTTGTAGTTTCTGTATCCCCAGTACCTAGAATAGTGATTTTACTTTATTTTTTTAATGTCTATTTATTATTGAGACAGAGAGAAACGGAGCATGAGCAGGGGAGTGGCAGAGAGCGCGGGAGACACAGAATCTGAAACAGGCTCCAGGCTCTCAGCTGTCAGCACAGACCCCAACGCGGGGCTCAAACCCACAAACTGAGAGATCATGACTTGAGCTGAAGTCTGACGCTTAATCGACTGAGCCACCCAGGTGCCCCTAGAATAGGGATTTTAAATGAATGAATAGGTTACCCCCACGTGTCTGGCTTGACTACTGTGGTAGAGCCCTTCTCTGAGATAAAAAACACAGAGAACAGGGGCACCTGTCTGGCTCAGTAGGAGAGTGTGCAACTCTTGATCTTAGGGTCATTGATTCGAGCACCATGTTGGGTGAAGAAATTACTGAAAAACCAAAACAAACCCCCCAGCCCCCCCCAAACAACCCAACCAAAAACAAACAAAACCCCCCCCATAGAAAACAAACATAGCTAGGAATGTAATATTTGAGAAACACTGAGTCTGAGGTACTTTGTGGGACATCTAATAGTAAATGCTTGGTAGGTAGTTGAAACGTGGGGATGTGGAGACTTTCAGGAGAAACAGTGAGAACTGGAGATCTGGGAGTCACAGCACCTTATGCCAGTTGTGGGAGTGGGGACTATCGCGCCTGGTCCGTTACCTCAAGCATCCAGGACACCCTGAAGAGCAGCAGGGCTCAGAAAGATAGAACAGGAAGAAAGGCCAACTATCAGTCACAAAAGAAAGCCCCAAATATGCTGCCCCAGGGAGAAAGCAGCAATCTAGGAAAACCAGAGAGGACGCTGACTGGTGAGAACAATGGCATCATCCGGCGTCAAGCGTTAGGTAAGGAAGGACTAAAGAGTTCAGGAAGCTCAAGCCCTGGGTGGGTGGCGGAAAAAGAATATTTTCCGGAAATGCAAAGCATTATTTAACATTTTAGAAATTAAAACTGCCATTTCCAAATTTCATTAAAAGACAAACAAATTGGGTGCCTGGATGGTTTAGTTGGTTAAATGTCCGACTCTTGGTTTTGGCTCAGGTCATGATTCCATAATTCATGGGTTAGAGCCCTGCTCTGAAAGCATGGAGGCTGCTTGGGATTCTCATTCTCTCTCACTCTCTGCCCCTCCTCTGCTAGCTCCAGAACATGAGTTTAAGAAAAGAAAAAAAAAAACTATAAAAAAAAAAGACAAAATAGATTTAGCATTTAGACCTCATTTCCCAAAGCTGGCTTTATAGCAGCAACTTAAGAATCACTGAGGATGTTTTTCAAAAATACCAGTTTCAGAGTATGTTCCAACCCTACAAAAATTAATCTCCCAAGAGGGAGGGAAAACTAATGTTTGAAATCGGCAAGCAATTCTGAAGTGTGACAAGGCTTTGAAATCATTCACTGAAACGTCTAAGGACTCCTGGTTCATATTTGGCTTGCACCTTTTGGAAGAATTAAAGCGGCAGAAAAATTCATAGATTGCTGTGAGAAGCTGATTGTTAAACTTAAGACTTTAATAAGAAATTTAAAGTAATCAAGAAAATAAACTCCCCCACAAAGTTCCATAAAAAACACATCCTGTGTGTTTATTATCAGGAAAATGCTGGTGACTGTAATTAGGACTATAAATTTAGTTGAGAGTAAATAAGAGCTAGATTAGTAAATAAAACTGCCTGTAAACATTGGTAAATCAGTTATCCTCTTGGGTGTGGTTTATAAAAGAACCTAGTGGATATCTGAAGAGGTGGGGAGCAGCACCCACCGTTTCATAGCCCACGAAGGCTCTAGGGACCACGATCTCCCCCTTCTCAGGGGGAAAATGTCCCCATTCCCAGAGCACAGCCGGAGCTGCTCAGTGGCCTCCACTTCCTTACCACCTTCCTTTGTCCCCGGCAATTTAACTTTGATCCTCAAAGTCCATTAAAGGCCCCTTGCAGGTCTCCAGGGACCCCAGGCCTAGTAAGTGCCACAAACACACAGCAGCCTTTCCAGTAGGAAGTCTCTAGAGCCCCGGGAGGCCTCTGGCTCACTCCCTACCGCCAGGCTGCCAGCCCCACCTTCAGGGACTTCCCTCCCACCCCCTGGAAACAGCCTTCAAACTTCACCACTCACCCGACCCCTTTCCCTGGACTCAAGGTGAACTAGTTTTCCCATTTCTACTTTTTCTTGCTGTCCTTACAGATAAGTACAGAGGTTTTTTTGGGTTTGTTTCATAACATTTACTCATCAGAAAGTGAAAATAACAAAAAATCACAAACAAGCTAGTAAGTCACAGCTTCCCCCTCCCTTGCTCAGGGGAAGCCTCTGGAGCAAGGCTCAAATGTTTACATCTTCAGGTCAAATCATACCAGACCATTGGAGCCCTTTGGTTTCACCTCACTGGGCAGAATGTGCCTGGTGCCACGGTCTCCTTTTCCACACAGGATTTCTCGATGCTCCTTAGAGTATTTCTTTAAAGTTAGTCCAATCTCCACCTAATTAATCCACAAATAAATGCAAATAAAACGGGATATCATTATTGTTTTTTATCAAGATGGCAAAACAAAACAAAACAAAACAAAACAAAACCCCACGAGAGAGCAAGCGAGAAAGAGAAAGAGAAATGAAGCCTGATGATACCGAGTTTTGGCGAGCTTGCCGGGAAACTGACTCATTCTGGCGCGGCTGGAGGGACCCTGTATCAAGAGCCTTAAATATGTGCATACCCTTCAACCCCAGTAATCCCACTTCGAGAAAAATATCCTAAGGAAATAATCAAGAGATGCAGTCAAGGATTTATGCACAGACGATATTTGAGGCAGAGCACTAATTGAGAAAAACTGGCAAGGACTTAGGTGCCTCCCAGGTGGGGCTTGGCTCCGCAAATCCTCCTACGTCCCTATGATGGAACGGGGCGCCTCAGCGGTGTAGTCGTCCTCTCGGCACATGTTTATCCGGTAACTACTCTGCATTAGGCACTTGGTTGGGTAAACAAAACAGGTAAGCTCCCAACCCCGCCCCCCCTGCAAGGTGCGCCCCCTGTAATTCGGGATCTCGGAAAGCAATGAGACTGTTGACACTATGTTTTGGGGGGGAAGCAGGTTCCACACTGTATCACCCCCACTCTCTCACGGCCGGTCACAAGCAGTTACCGATTACGAAGAGAATCTCCTTCAGTGGCTCTCCCGGGTCCACCTCTCCTTTCCTTTTCAAAAGCAGGTCCCGAGGCGCTGGGTAACCGGATCGCGGCGGAAAGCGCCGCTACGCGGAAGTCTTCCGATTGGTTTCCAGTTCCAGGAAGTTGCCGACTTTGGGCAAATCGCGTCGCCTCTGGGACTGTTTCTAATCAGAAGAATGAAAGAAAAGGCCGGACCAACCCTTCAGGTTGTCTGAGTCCACTAATTTTTGGCTCTGGGACGGGGCCATTCGTGGGTGGGGGAGTTCTAACCCGTGTTGGAGGGAGGGGAGGCGGTGGACTCCTTGAGGGTCTGTGCGTTTCTGTTATGGAGAACACAAAGAAGCCTTGGACCACCTAGACAGGGGGTGAAGGCAGCCCGGCCTGCGTCGGGGGGAGGGGTGGGGGCCGCGGGCTCAGAGCCCTGCCGGCCCCCCTCCCGCGCACTCCGCTTTCCTCCCCTGCAGCGACTCCAGGCCCGCGGCGTCCTTGCCCTGAGTTGCTCCTTAATGTTAATACCTAACAGCTAACAATCCTGGGCGCTTCTAGGCGCACCGCTTTATGTAGGCGATTTAGTCACCTCACTCTAGTGCAGGGAAAAGTATGAGGTTTGTGCTGCTACTCCCATACTTCCTAAGGCAAAACAGGCTTAGGAAGCCTACAAGATTTATACGAAGTCACGTGGCTGGCCACTGGGCCTGAGCTCTTCACCTAGTTACAGGACAGTCTTTCTTCCTGAAAGGGCAGTGGGACAGCCTCCCGTTTTACCCCTCGTTCCAATTGCAAAAGACAGGAACAGGGGTTGTAATGGTAGTTAGGGTTGGTTGCTTACTCACTGGGAGCCTGAGATACTTAAGTCACGAGCAGGGTTGCCACAGTTTATAAGTGATCTTAGAATCTACTAGAAGTCCCTGCTACCATTTAGAAACGCCCTTTTCCCCAGTGCCCTTCCCCCAGCCAGGGTGAGGGGTCGGCTCCGAAATGCAGCGGGGAAGGAACAATAGGCGCCCTGGGCCCGAAAGGCGGAGAGCAATTTGCATCTCAGAGGAGCTCGGAGCGGGGCGCCGGGGTTGGACTCTGACCCTTGCGCTAAAGATCTGCGCTGGGAATTTCCTGTGACCTGTTGAGATTTGCTGCTCGGAAGCAATAAGGAGCCTTTGACGTTAATATCCACCTAATTCAGGAATCTAAAGTGGCAGTTTAGTGGCAGGATTTTGTGAGCTCCCTGAAATTGTACAGAAAAGTCTCTGTGTAGTGCGTGTGTGTTTGTGTACATGCGCATAGGTGCGTTTTTCTGGGGACAGTGATCATAACTTTTCTTCTGTTATCAGAGGGGCTCACAGCTGCCCAAAGGTTAAGAACTTCTGGTCACACGTGAGCCACACTGAAGGAGAACAATGGTGCAAATCCTGTGGGAGGAATGGGAGGAAGAAAGGGAAGGACTTAACTGAGGGGAGGTGGGGGTGGGAGGGAAAACATTCAGGTAAAACTTCTCTCTCTGAGAGGCAGGCTTTGGGGGATGCGAGAGAGGAAGCTGACTTTTCTTGCACTCCTACTGTATGCCAGGCACGGTTCTAGACTAAAATGTATGAGGATTAATACATTCTTACAACATCCCCATGAGGTAATTAAGATAGTTCTGGGCGAGATTTGAACCCAGGCTGTACAGCACCAAAAGCTGTTTTTTGTTTTTGTTTTTATAATGACTTTAAACAAACGTTAATAAGAGGAAAGTGAGAAAATATTTATATCAAGTAGTGCAGAGAAAAGATTTAAAGTTTTCAAACTGCAAATGAAAACCAAAATATCTGTTCAAAATGAAGAAATGGGCAAAGCTTACTATAATAATTCAGAAGAGGAAATATGAATGATCAGTAATGTGGAGTCTTGGCTTCCTGAATTGTCATTAAAACACTATTGCTTTCACGGTGAGGAAGAGTATTGTAAGATTTAATGGATGGAGGCAGAGATGAGAGGAAAGAAAGAGACCACGTTATGGAGCCAAGAAAGCCTTTATTGGGATCTACGATTATCGGGTGGGGTCCCATGACCCCGGGAGTGGGGAGTCAGGGAAGTCACGCCTGATAGGCGATGGGGGGGTTGTTTATGGGTGGGGGGTTCTGGGTTTGATCTTGGGAGGGCAGATTATCAAATAAGGGCCTTTCAGGGACGTGGTGGGATGGAATTGGTTGCCTCCTCTGTCAGGGTGATGGGAAACTGGGGCTTCATTATTGGCTGTTTTCAAACTGACGCGGAACATTCCAGGTCTGCAGGTGAGGGGTAGGGGTCGTCGGTGCACGGTGTTTTTCTCCAACCCACAGCAAAATGGCCGCTTGGTCGCCATTCCAAGGTGACTCCCAAGGTGACTCCTACAAGTATTACCTTACTAGCCTTAGCAGCCCATAGGAGGGCAAAGAGCAAAGTCTGGATTTTTACTGAGGTTTGAAGACTGGTCTAAGGCAGGTTTTTCAGTCGTGGTTGAGGATTGTGATAAAATACTTTATTTAGGTTTGATGGACACAACCAGGCAAGAATTTAAGGGGAGGCCTTAGAAGAGTCCCGATAACGTGCCATGTGGAAACCTAGAAGCTAAAATGCCAGTTGGCCTTCTTTGAAGGAGTGTGTAATGTGACTATAATGTGTTTCTTCTAGGCACTTGCTGGACCTGTCTGGATTCACCGACCTGCTGCCAGTGTTTGGCAAAGTCTATGATGTCTTAGGATGCTCAGAGTGCTTGTGGATCACCAAGTGATGTGCTAAGAAGCCCATTCCATAAGGTAGAAGGGAATAATGGACACATCAAGTTATTGGGTCCTCCCCCCCCTTTTTTTTTTTTCCATTTTAGTTTCGAAGTGTGTATTCTCAACTTTTCATTAGATTATTATTATGTTTATTGGAGAGACAGAGAGAGTGCAAGCAGGGGAGGGTCAGAGAGAGAGAGAGAGAGAGAGAGAGAGAGAGAGAGAGAGGGAGACACAGAATCCGAAGCAGGCTCCAGGCTCTGAGCTGTTAGCACAGAGCTCAGTGTGGGGCTCAAACCCACGAACCACGAGATCATGACCTGAGCCGAAGTCAGACGGTCAACCGCCTGAGCCACCCAGGTGCCCCAAGGTTTTTAAAAACTTTATTGAGCTATCATTGACATTCAGCCAATTTCACAAACTGAAAGTGTGTAATTTTGGTAAGTTTTGACACACGTATATACCTGTGAAACTATTACCACAATCCAGATTACGAATTTATCTGTCACCCCCAAAGTTTCCTTGTGTCTCTTTGTCATCCCACTTACTCAGTGGCCCCTGTCTCCAAGCAACAGCCCATTGGTCTTCTGTCACTGCAGATTGTTTGCATTTTTTGTTTGATCTTATTCAAGTGTAATCCTATAGTATACATTCATTTTTTGCCTTTTTAAACTCAGAATAATTATTTTGAGATTCATCTATGTTGTGTGTATCAATAGTTTATTCCTTTTTATTGCTAGTAGTATTCCCTTGTGTGGATATATCACAAATTGTTTATCCACTCCTCTGTGGATACCAATTGAGTGGATACCAGTTTTTGACTATAACAAATAAAACTGTGATGAACGTTCATGTATTTGTATACATACATGCTTTGACCTCTCTTTGGTAATTAATTATCTAGGAATAGAATGGCTTAATCATGTGATAGGTATATGGCAAACTTTTTAAGAAACTGCTAAACTGTTTTCCAAAGTGGTTGTCCCATTTCACATTCCTGTCAACTGTGTGTGAGAATTCCAGTCGCTCTGTAGATCTTCACCAACATTTGGTATAATCAGTCCTTTCAAATGTAGCCATTTTTATTTTTTAATGTCTTATTTTATTTATTTATTTTTAAAATCTTTTTAATGTTTTTTTTAAATTTACTTTTGAGAGACAGAGAGTGCGAGCAGGGGAGGGTCAGAGAGAGAGGGAGATACAGAATCCAAAGACAGGTGTCAGGCTCTGAGCTAGCTGTCAGCACAGAGCCTGACGCGGGGCTCGAACCCACAGTCTGTGAGATCATGGCCTGAGCCGAAGCCGGATGCTTAACCAACTGTGCTACCCAGGCGCCCCTGTCTTATTTTGTTTTTGAAAGACAGACAGCATGAGCAGGGGAGGGTCAGAGAGAGAGGGAGACACAGAATCCGAAGCAGGCTCCAGGCTCTGAGCTAGCTGTCAGCACAGGGTCCGACGCGGGGCTCCAACCCACGAACCGTGAGATCATGACCTGAGCTGAAGCGGGACGCTTAACCGACTGAGCCACCCAGGCGCCCCATGTATCTCCATTCAAATTATTTGCCCCTTTTTGTTGTTGTTCGGCCGTTTATCTTATTACATTTTGAAGGTTTATGTATGTATATATACACACATATAAGAATGTATATATACACCCATACTCATGTATACACACACAACACAAACACACACACACGTACATACATACACACACACTGAATACAAGTTCTTTATTAGATACGTGATTTGCTAATATTTTCTCCCAGTCTGTGGTTTAACTTTGCATCCTCCAGATAGTAGCTTTCAAAGAGCGTGCCTTTGGGCAGAGCCTACTTAGTTCCAGGCCTGGCCTTGTGTCCTCTCCTTTCAGACCAAAGGGCTTTGCCACAGATCTGCTACCCTAGATCCTTGGTTAGGCCAAGAAGCATTCAAGCTCGAGTTCTCTCTTCACATTTACTGGAGCTGGAGGTACTAGAGCAGCATTGTGTATCTTGTGTCTGGCACTGTTCAATCCAGATAGCCCCTGGGATGAAGAGAGTAACCCAGAACCCAGAATAAAGTGTGTCCTAAGGATCAATGCACATTCTGCTCCATAAATGTGGATTATAGCAAACTGGAGAAGAGGGTTCAGACTTCTAAATGAAATGTTTGACTATAAAGCTACTTAGAATGAAGGTCTTCCAGAAGTATTTGTAGAATTTTCTACTTAACCAGGAACCATGTCCCCTCTAAATGCTCAAATCATGCTGAGCATTTGTTGGAGTTTACACTGTGTTGGAGTTTACACTGATCAATAAGTATCTCAAACTAGAAAGAAAAAAAAAAGAGCATGCATTCTTAATTTTTAGTAAGTCCAGCTTATCAGCTTTTTCTTTTATGGACTGTATCTTTTGTTGTCCTATCTAAGAAATCTTTGCCTCACCCAAGGCCATTTATCTTTGTTTTCTTTTTCAGCTTTACAATTTTAGGAATTACATTTATATCTATGATGCATTTTGAGTTAATTTTTATATGTGGCATAAGGCATGGATCGAACTTCATTTCTTTTGCATGTGAACATTCACTGCAAAGACTATCCTCTTTGCCGTTTCATTGCCTTTGCAACTTCAGTGAGGCATTGACCATATATGTCTGGGCCTGTTACCAGCCTTTCTGTTCTGTTCAGTTGATCTGTTTGTCTAGTTTACCTCATTTTTTCCCACACTGAATTACTATAGCTTTATTATCCATATTGAAATCAGTTATTAGAAGTCTTCCAATTTTGTCTCTTTTTCTCAAAGTTATTTAGACTCTTCTAGGTCCTTTGTTTTCATTATAAATTTTAGAATTAGTTTGTCAATTTCTTCAAAAATGATATTAGGATTTTGATGGGATTGCTTTGAGTCTGTAGGTAAATTTGAGGATAACTGACGTCTTAATAATCCTATCTAACCTATGATCACACCATATCTCTCCATGTATTTAGGGCCCCTTTAAATTCCCTAAGTAGTTTTCTGTGAGTGGATCCTGCACATTTTTTGGTCAAATTTATTCCCAGGTGTTTCAGATTTATAATGCTATTGCGTATGGAAGTACAACTGATTTTTGTACATTTAACTCTGAGTCCTGCAACCTTCTGAACTTTCTCTGTCTCTCAAAATAAAACTTAAAAACAAAGTTGTTCATATTATTCCCCTTATTTTCCTTTCTTTCATTTTTTAGATTATTAACTTAATAGTTGTTTCTTTTTTCAAATTTAATTTAAATTCTAGTTAGTTAACATGTAGTGTAATACTGGTTTCAGGAGTAGAATTCAGTGATTCATCACTTATATATAAAACCCAGTGCGCATCATAACAAGCGCTCTCCTCAATACCCATCACCCGTCTAGCCCCCTCCCCCATCAACCCTCAGTTTGTTCTCTATGGTTAAGGATCTCTTATGGTTTCCTTCTCTTTTTTTCCCTTTCCCATATGTTCATCTCTTTTGTTTCCAAAATTCCACATGAGTGAAATCATATGGTATTTGACTCTCTGACTTCTTTCGCTAAGCATAATACACTCTAGCTACATTCACTTTGTTACAAATGGCAAGATTTCATTCTTTTTGTTGGCTGAGTAATATTCCATTGTATATACATGCCACATCTTCTTTATCCATTCCCCTCATTATCCTTCCAATATCTGTAGGATCTGTTTTTATGTCAGCTCTACCATTCTTGATATTGGCAATTTGTGTCTTTCTTCTTTTTGCTCTAATCAGTTTGGCTATAGGTTTCACAATTTTATTGATTTCTCAAAGAATTACCTTTTGGGGTGCCTGGGTGACTCAGGTCATACCCCGATTCAGATAAGCCCCATTTCTTTCTCCCTCTCTGCCCCCCTTCTCCCTCCCTCTGCCCCTCCTGGGATTCTCTCTCTCTCTCTTTGTCTCTCTTTCTCTCTACCTCTCACTCACTTGTAGCCCCCCTCTCTCTCTGTCTCTCAAAAAGAAATTATCTTCTGGTTTCACTGATTCTTCTTTTTCTGTTTCATTGATTTCTGCTCTAATCTTTATTTTCTTTTCTGTTAGTTTAGTTTTTAATTTATTTTTTTAGTTTCTAAACTAATATATGTTAGATGGAACATAGTGACATGTAACATATGTAGCATAGAAAACCTTTTTTTTTCTTAAAAAAAATTTTTTAATGCTTATTTATTTTTGAGACCCAGACAGAGCATGAGTGGGGGAGGGGCAGAGAGCCAGGGAGACAGAATCTGAAGCAGGCTTTAGGCTCCTAGCTGTCAGCACAGAGCTTGACCTCAACTGAGAGATCATGACCAGAGCTGAAGTCGGACACTCAACCAACTGAGCCACCCAGACGCCCCTAGAAAATCTTTTTCTAGGAAAGGTGTTCAGTGCTAGCAATTTCTCTTTAAGAGCTGCTTTAGATGCTCTCTTTGCTTTCACCTTGATTCATTTTTTGACCCTTGTGGCCAGAGAACATACTTTACATGACTTGCATCTATTTAAATGTATTGATACTGGGGCCCTGGGTGGCTTAGTCCGTTGGGCGTCTGACTTCAGCTCAGGTCATGATCTCATGGTTTGTGGGTTGAAGCCTTGTGTCGGGCTCTGTGCTGACAGCTCAGAACCTGGATCCTGCTTTGGATTCTCTGTCTCCCTCTCTCTGCCCCTCCACCACTCATGCTCTATTTCTCTAGGTCTCAATAATAAATAAACTTAAAAAAATTAAAAAAAATAAATTTACTGATACTTATTTTGTGGCCCCAAAGATTGCCAATCTTGGTAAATGTTCTTTGTGTACGTGGAAAGAATTTGTATCTTGTTGGTAAAATATTCTATAAATCTCAGTTTGTTGAGTTGGTTGATGGTAGTGTCCAAGTCCTCTATGTCTCTACTGATTTCCTATCTATTTGCGCTTTCAATTATTGAGAAAAGTACTTTTCCTACTATACCTGAGACTTTGTCTCTTTCTCATTGATTCCATAAGTTTTTATATAAGTCATGTGTTTGGAAGCTCTGCTGTTTTTGAATAGGATGTCAGTGAGAAATCCAGAAGAAGTTTTGGGGTCGTTTCAGAACACAAGTTACGGGTAGGTAAATGAGAGCCCTCAGGATTATGTTTTATGGGGGTTCTAGGAAAAATCTGGCCCCACATGCTAGCTCTAACTAGAGTGATTTATTTTTAGGCTTTGCAGCCCAGAGATTAATTGCTCCATCTAGGTTACAGTATCTATTTTAATCAAATTGTAACATGTCAAGATAAAGAACCAAAAGAATTATCACAAATTTTAGGGTGAATCGTATACAGTTGTCAACGTTTGCCTCTGACCCACAAAAATGGTGGTTTCTCACAAAGCAAGGAATTTTGTTCATTATGGTATTGTTCAGAATAGTGAAACATTAGGAGCTATGTACATGTTTTATATCATAGCATTTTTCAGAATAGTGAAAACTTGGGAGGTAAATCTAAATGTCACACAATAAATCATGCCATATGCCTAGCATGGAATTAAAGTGAATGTTTTAGGAGATAATTTAATAACTCACTCCGTTTATATTCTCATCCAGTTTTAGGACATTAAATTCCATCCATATATGCTGGCAACTCCCAAATTTGTATCTGAGGTCCAGTTGCTCACAAAATCCAGACTCAGACATTCAATTTCCTGTTCACCATTTCCATGGATGTCTAATCCGTTTTTGAAATTTAACATGTCCAGACTTAAACTCCCAATCTGTCTCCAAAGCCTGTTCTGCCCACATCCTTACTCATCTAACAGAATTTCTAGTTTCATCCTTCCAGTTGTTCAGGCCCAAATCCTTAGAGTCATTCTTGACTTTCCTTTCACTCATCCCCCACATTCAATCCATCGGGAAATTCTCTGGCTTTCGTTTCAAAATATACCAAGTACCCAACACTTTCCATCCTTCATTGCTACCCCTGTGGTCTTCTTTCCTTTAGACTGCAAAAGGCTCCTACCCTTTTTAACGGAAGTTAATCAATATATACATGTTTTTAAATTAAAATCAGTATTTTAAATGGTAGTGATGAAAATCATGCGGCTATATGGAACAAGTTCAAATGGATCTGGCAGACCATGTCTGCTCGAAACCATTGCACCGTCAAGTTTGGAGACATTAGCCCTATTGTCTCATTTCTTCTGCATTTTTCTGCTCCCCTCCTTTGTCTCCTCCGCAGCTGAATATAAGGACCTGGGCAGTTGTCAGTTTATCGCCTCTCAGCTCCAAATCTCTGCTTTATTGCCTGTTCTGTGACAATGAAGTTAGACCCTTCTGTAAACATTTTTCCTTTACCAGCTGGCACAATGTTAACCTTGGCCAGTAGAATGCACTGGAGAGAGAGTGCCTGTGTGGCTCAGTTGGTTGAGTGTCCGACTTGAGCTCAGGGCATCATCTTGGGAGTTTGTGAGTTAGAGCCCATGTTGGGCTCTGTGCTGACAGCTCAAAGCCTGGAGTCCGCATCTTAGATTCTGTGTCTCCCTTTCTCTCTGCCCCTCCCCTACTCTCTCTCTCTCTCAAATAATAAATATTAAAAAAAAAAAAACTAAAAAAGAAAAAAAAAAAGAATGCACTGGAGAGGCACTGGAGGAGGGAGTTTCTCCTGGTCCTTCTGTGCTCCCCTCTGCAAGCCCCTGCAGCGGGAAGCTCCTGGCTCTTGGACTCAGCTGCTCATCTCGTGTGGAGTTCCTTCGGGTGCTCTGCAGTGAGGTTTACTGGTGTAGCACCTCCCCATGGACGCCTCCCCGGCACCTGAGGGCAGATTCCCAAGGGCCACTGGTGCAGCAGCTCAGTAAACTTCTTTGACATCTAATGGACCTTGGTCGTGCCCTTTGTAACAAAATCTGGCTTTCAGCCTGCAGGAAAGGCGACATTTTAGGCCTCAGGTTAGTGGTTGCTTCCTAAGATGCTACTGTTTTTGTTTGTTTTTGCTATTCCTGTATTGGGTTCTTTTTATTGCTTAGTAAATCCTCCATTACTCTAATTTCTTGTTATAGTTTGTAATGGTTAAACTTATCAATTTGGCTGGGCCATGGTGACCAGATATTTAATCAAACATTATTCTGAATATTTGTGAAAATATGCTTTGGACAAGATTCAATATTTACATTGGTGGCCTTCAAGTAAAGCAGATTATCCTCCATAATGTGTGTGGGCCTCATCAAATCAGTTGAAGGCCTAAACAGAACAGAGTGACCTTCTTTGAGTAATAAAGAATTCTGTCAGCAGATTGCCTTTGGACTTGAACTACAACTCTTCTCTAGCAGTCCAGCCTGCCAGCCTACCCTGTAGAGTTTGGATTTATCAAGTCTCTAAAATACATGAGCCAATTCCTTAAAATAAATCTCTCGCTCTCTCCCTCCCTCCCTCCCTCCCTCCACACACACGTGACCTCTTGATTCTTTTTCTCTAGAGGACTCTTATACATAGTTTTTTACACTAACCCCCCGTCCCTCTTCAGGGTGCCTGGCTCAGTTGGTACAGCATGCAACTCTTGATCTTGGGGTCATGAGTTTAAGCCCCACACTGGGCATGGGGTTTATGTTGGAAGCCATTTTCTGAACTCACTAAGTTGAAAAAATAAACTCCTTGCGAGGTCAGGTGGGTTTGCAAGGCAGGGGCCTCTTGCCTTCAGATGGCGACCAATGTCTAGCCCCCACTCAATTATTTTTGCTTGAGCACCAACCCCCAAGGTGCCTTGTTGACTGGTATAGGAGTGACTTGTCTCCTTCTTCTGGCCCTGAAATGCTGATCGCATTATATTATAGGAATTTCTTCTTTTGTGATTATAGGAGCAAGTATTAATTTCCTGAGAAACCTGTTTTACTTCCCCTCAAGAGGCTATTGACCCCTGCTCACAAGAATTAACTTTTGCCTTTGCTATGCTAAAAACATTGCCTTGTATTTGAATAGTGAAGATACCTTCCTTCCCAGTATGACAAGCATCTAAGTCACCTACATCAATCACTATTGATAATGATTATGCATGAGTCTTCTACTAATCTATGTTCTGGGAAACTTTTACATACCAAAGAATTTGTCATCAGAAATCATTGTCCAAAGCAATTGCCACCTCTGTTTTGTACCCCATACATTTTTTTCAATAAATAAAGCTGACTCTCAGGTCAGTGCAGAGATGCCTGCCTGATGATCAGAAAGAAACCGAGGCTCTCTCACTGACACCCATCTATCCTTCAGGGAGCCTTGGACCTGCTGGAGCTGGACTCCGGCAAGTTTACTTAAAAACAAACAAACAAACAAACAAAAAAACAAAATAGGGAAGGAGGGGGCAGAGAGAGAAGGACAGACAGAGGATCTGAAGCAGGCTCTGCACTGACAGCAGAGTCTGAAGCGGGGCTCAAACTCACGAACCATTAGAACATGGACCCGAGCCTCAGTTGGAGGCTTCACAGTCTGAGCCACGCAGGTGCCCCCAACAGTAAGCTCTTGATGTTGATCCTGCAGCCTTGTTTCTCCTACACTTTTCCCCAATCTCAATTAAGGGCATCTCCATTTGCAGTGAGGCCTTCTCTAGCTAACTCATTTATAACTGCTGGCTTCTTTAAGTGGTCCTAATCATACTTTCAGTCTCTCTTCTTTGCTTGTTATTGTTATCTAAGTATGTGTATTACTTCTCCTATTCACTATTTAACTCCTACATTAGAATACAAATTCCAAAAAAACCCCAAAACAAATGAAGAATATAAATTCCATAACAGCAGGAATTTGATGTGCATGCATGTTTAAAATGCTATATGCAAGAAAAATAATTAAAATAAGAAATAAAATGCTATATGCTCATATCTTAAAGCAATGACTGAAGTAATGCTTATAATGGGTGGTCAATGAATCTTTGCCTTCTGTTTTTCCTGTATATTGTAGTTATTTTTGAGTGTCTTGTTTAAGAAATACTTTCCCAAGTTCATAAATACATTCTGTACTTAAAATTTTTTTCTTTTTCCCTTTAGGCTATTAGGCAAAGAATCGATTTTTCTGTATGGTATGAGGTAGATTCAAAAAATTTTTTTAAAAACCTCTTCTGGATAACCAGTTGCCCAGCAGGTGTATTTTTACTCCTTAATGATTTTGGTTTATCCCTCTACTTTCTCAAATTACTTGCCACTGAGTGTTAAGTGTAAGATTTAATAGATGGAGGCAGAGATGGGAGGAAAACGACTACGTTATGGAGCCAGGAAAGCCTTTATTGGGATCTAAGATTCCCGGGCGAGGTCCCATGACCCGGGAAGTGGGGAGTTGGGGAGGTCGCGCCTGTTAGGCGATGGGGGGGGGCGGATTATGGGTGACAGGTTTTGGGTTTGATCTTGGGAGGGCAGATTATCAAATAAGGGCCTTTCAGGGGCGTGGCAGTATGGAATAGGTTGCCTCGTCTGTCAGGGTGATGGGAAGCTGGAGCTTCATGACTGGCTGCTTCCAAATGGGGCAGGACATCCCAGGTCTGCAGATGAGGGGTGGGGGTCGTCTGTGCACGTGTTCTCCTCCAGCCCCCAGAGAAATGGCCGCTCGGTCGCCACCTTAAGGTGACTCTAACATTCCAACCTTTTTGGTGTTATGGGGCGGAGTCAGGTCTCTGGCTACTTCCTGCTGAGATAGGGGCAGCATGATGATTGGGGTTTGTGGTCGGAATGGGAGAGGACCCGTAAACCAGCAGCAGGTGGGTAGAGGCGAGGTTGGTGAATCTGGATACCAGTTCCTGTAAAAAGTTGGAAAAACAGCAGAGCAGACACAGCCCCAGTCGGGCTATGAGGAGGAATGAGATTATGGGTTGGGCCAGGGTGGACAAGAGGCTAATTAATCATGGAGACCAGTTGAAGAGGCTTTCATACCAATTTTGGTTTTTGGCTCCTTATTTTTGCCCTTTCTTATAGATGGCCGCAAACCACGGCTAAGATTATCTTGTACAATTCCTGAGCTATTGGCATAGAAGCAATATTGTTCCCCTAAAGCCTGGCATAGCCCTCCTTGGTGTAATGGTAATAAGTCTAACCCTTCCCTGTTTAGTAACACCATTTCAGCAAAGGAATCCAAGGAGTGTTGTAACTGACTAATAGAGCTTTCTGGCTCGGCTAGATCAGCGTCAGTGGCCTTAGTTAATGCATCCTTTAGATGGGGCCTGATCGTGCTGAAGCATTTTTAAGGAATAAAACAAATTATAACTCTGATGTAAGGTTAGGAATAATGGGAGGGGGTCGTCCAAACAATTTTATAAGGAGTAAGGCCTAGGGTTTAAGGGGAATTTTACCCTGTAAAGGGCCTAGGAAGGA
>PISW01007709.1:0-85035 GCA_004023785.1 Mungos mungo
CAGCGGCTCCCCACGGCGCTGTGGACGTAGCTGCAGCCCGGGCCTCCCCTCACCTCTTCCCGAGCCGCCCCTGGTCTGCAGCCTGGAAATCCTGGTTCACGGCCTTTTGCCTTGGAATGCCCTGGGTAGGACGCCTGCACTGAGCAACGTGCCCCCAAGGGCGTCTGCTGGGGCCCGAGCTCCCCGTCCCAGGTTCCAGGAGGCCTAGTTGATCTGTCGGTGTGGGGGGAAATGAGGAGGGTCCAGGGCACCCTGGGAGGAGGTAGGTGTGGTGAGTGGATGGACCAGAGTCCTCCCTTGGAAGGGCGTCAGACCCACAGAACAGGGCCCTTACCCCTCATTTCCAACTTGTGTGAGGCTGTAGCTCCCTCCCTGGACTCCTGAGGGGAGAGAGAGTCCAGGCCTCTAGGGCTCTTTTGGGCTGTTTTCATTCTGCTTTTTGCTTTTTGCCTCTGAGTGTATCTGTGACCAAGGCTGACTTGCCTGTGGGCCTAAGGCCAGCCCGCAGGGGTCTGAGTCCTGACTTCTCCCGGTCCTGGCTGCAGTTCCCAGGAGCAAAGGAGGAGAGGAACTGGGGTGGCTGCGGCCCCTCGCCCCTCTCCCGGGACCAAGGCTGACCTTCCAGGACCACCCTTCACGCCCTAGAGCTCTGCAGGCCCCGGGGAGGCCGGTCTCGCTCTGTCGTCCCACTCACAGGGGCTCTAAAGATGGAGGCTCACTAGCGGTTTCTGTCCTGTGGTCAGAGCCTCAGCTTCCTGTTCCCTGGCACTCACCCTGCCTGGCGTCCGGGGCTGATGCGGACACGGGCCTGCGGGGGTCGCTCTCACAAGGGCCTCGCTCCTGCCCTGGGAGCCCTGCATGCCTGCAGCCACTCGGAGGTGGTAGGACTATTGACTTGTCTCCAGAGAAGAGCCCTCCTGGGTCCCAATCGTGGGCCCTGGAGGACCAGCCACACTCCCCTCTCCCAGACCACTGAGCCTGGGCAGCTCAAAGCAGGAGCTTGGGTAGCTCCAGAAGGTTCTTCTGAGCTCTGGACTCTGATGGCTCCGCAGGCCCCTTGAAAATACAGGTGGGGGTGGCTGTGGGGTGGGACACCAGGCTGCAGTTCCCAGACTTGTACTGCACCCTCCTGTTGGGTGATGGTCCATTCTAGCAGGTGGTCTGGCCCAGGTCCCTGGGGGAGCCGAGTTCAGAAGCAGATGGTGGAGGCGCCTGAGGGGCTCAGTCTGTAAAGCGTTGGACTCTTGATTTTGGCTCAGGTCGTGATCTCAGGGTCGTGGCCCACGTTGGGCTCTGTGCTCAGTGTGGAACCTGCTTAAGATTCTCTCTCGGTTCCTTTCCCTCATTTCAGCTCCTCACCCCTGGGGGTTGGGTAGGGACCGGGGAGATGGGGCTTCCTCGACTCGGCCTGCGGTGCGGCTGTTCCCTGGGGCTCCCTAGCCACCCCTTTCTTTCCCGTGGAGGAAGCCGGTGGTGCCCAATCAGTGTTGTGGGATCGGCCCCCCGAGTGGGCAGGAGACAGTTGTCATGGCCTGGTGGCATGTCTGCTGTGTGGGAGCACAGGGCTGAGAGTGCCCGGGTGCTGGCCCGCCCCCGGGCCTCCCTGGCCAAGCATCTTCCCCCTGGTTGGCGGGTCTTCTCTGTGGTTCCCTGGGAATTTCCAAGTCCTTTTGGCAGTACCTGGGGAAAATGGCTGGCAAGAGAAGTGGGTATATGCTAGGTGGGCACACCTCTGCTCTGTGCCCTGAACTCTGTTCTGGGCAGCTGAGCTGGAGCCGACGAAGGCTGATCCCGCCAGGTAGGCAGGTCTTTGCAGGAGGGAGAGGCAGTGGCGGAGGGAGAGGCGTTCCCACCACGACTGGCTTCACTGGAGCTCCCTAGGGGGCTCCGGCCTGAGACGAGCCACCCTGAGGAGCATGGATTCTGTGCACCTTGGCCGCCGGTCCCCCCAGGAGCCACCCCCAGGGCACCCCCGGAACCCCCAAACTGAGGCTCGCATGGTGAGGAAGGAAGGAGGTCATGCCATGCTGACTGTTGAGCTTTGTCACCCTGTGAGCCCCCTGGTCTCCCGGGACAGGCTTGACCTGCCTCTGCTCTGTCCCTCTGTCCCTCCAGCACACCGTCCTCCTCACAGAACACTTTAAATTCTCGGTGTCGGCTCCCCTTTGGGGCGTGAGTTCCTGGAGAGAGTGGTCAGCTCTGTCTCCTCGGACGCTCCAGGGATCCCCGGTGCCGGTTAGCGGAGTAAGCGGTGCCGGAGTGAGTGGCTGAACACCTCTTCTTGACCTCGGGGTGGGGGGGCTGAGCACATGAAGTCAAGGGGGTCTGTTCCTCAGGAGAGTGAGAGGGCAGCAGGGCCATGGGGGGTGTCCGTGTCCGGCTGCCCCCTTTCTCTGAGAGAGCCTCTCCACTGGCAGCCTGTGTGCCACTTCCTTGCAGCGCCCTCGCTTGGGTCTCCTGGGAGCGAGATGGGTGCCCGAGCGGCTGGAGCTCCAAGGGCTGTACTGTGGGCGGCTGGGCGTCCTGTCTCCTTGGCCTCGTCAAGGACCTGGTCTCTTTCTGTGGGGTGGCCTGAGGGGCAGGAGCAGAGGCTCGGGGACTCAGGGGCCGGGGCCTTGGATCTTTGCCGGTTGCTGGGGCCTTCCGAGCTGGACTCGGGTGCAGGGTGTAGCTTCCGTGCCGCCCCTCACCCCGCTGCTCTGCACAGCCGGGACCCGGCGGCCGTCATTTAAGCCTGTTGGGGGCGGATTCTTCTGCTCAGGTCAGCGGGCACCCACACCTGTGACGCTGGCTTCTTAGCGTCTCCAGGGCATCAGCTTTGCCTTCTCAGGGCTCATCCCGTGCCTGGCTCGGTGCCGTAGTGCCTGTCTAACTGGCCTCAGAGGCCGGACTTCTCGTGGGGAGCTGCTGCCAGGGGCTGCTTCTCCAGATCCCCAAGCCATGCCCAGCAGGCGGCTCCCTACCCGAGACCTTGTGCCCTGCAACTCCTGGGGTGTCTCTCTGTGGGCAGCGGGGCCGGTGTCTCTGCTCATCCAGAGTCCGGCTGCTGCAGAGCCGGCCCTGCCTGAGGCCGCGGGGTCTGCACAGTGTGGCGCTTGGTGGGGAGCTGTGGAGGGGGCAGGGGTCCATGCCTGCGGGAGCGGCAGGAGGTGTGCGGTCCCCTCTTCTCTCCTCTGCTTCATCAAGAGCTGCCGGAGCTCCAGTCTCCCGACCCGTCTGGACGCCAGAGGCCCCAGGATTGCCGGGCTGGTCACTTTGCAGGGATGGGATTTTCGGAAGCTTCTCCTCCACTCCTGCTCATGGCCTGGACCCTCGGGGGCAGGCTCTGCCTTGAGGTCTGAGCTGCTCTCCTGGCCCCTGCTGCTGTGGGGCCAGAGGCCATGGTGCCTTTGGGCCGCCGCACGGAATCCTGTGCTCCTTCCAGCTCGGCCGTTGGGGAGGAGATCAAAGACAGTGACCTTGTTCTGCCGTCTGGAATGACCGGTTTGGCCAGTGGTGGAGCCCGGCTGTGTCTCTCGTCTGTGGCTCCGCACAGCTTCTGGACCGCCTGTCCTTGATTGCTCTGACACCGCCTGTGGCTCAGGCTGGCTCAGGGGTGGTGTCCTTTCTGTGTGCCTGGGTTCTCAGCACGGCCCTCACTTCCGGTGTGGCCCTTGAGGGTCAGCAGAGCTGGTGGCGGGACTCCTGGGCCGAGGCTGGCCCCGCTCACTGCTGCTGCTGTGGGGCCCAGCCTGCAGGAGAGTGAGGCCACCCATGCATGGGAGGCTCCGTGTGACTCAGAGGGTGAGGGGGTGACATCCTCCAGTCCCCCAGCGAGTGTTGGCACCTCCTGGGCGCCTCATGCTGGCTAGGCCTGCGATGCTTAGGCGGTAGGTGACACAGAAACAAAGTGAAAACCAGATACGGTGATGAGGGCTCCCGAGGAAGGCGTCGGGCAAGGCCTCCTGGAAAGACAGGGCGATTCTGACGCGGAGGCCGAGGGGCTCCACCATGACTAGAACATGCAGCAGGAGCAAGCCTGAAGGCACCCAGCTTCTCCGCGGGGACGCTCCGTGGAGTGCCGTGAGCCCCTAGACCTCGCTCCTGAGCTCCGTCCCAGGACCCCTCCTCCTGCAGAGGCTGTGTTCGTGCGGCATTGGCGCTGGGCACGCGTTCTATTTCCAAGTGAGAGAGGGATCTCTTTCCGCCCCTTCCAGTCCCAGTGCAGTCGTCCTCCCTGCCCTGGGCTGAGACTTCCGAGCTCAGGGGCCACAGCCCAGGCCTGCAGGGCTCCGTCCTGGAACGGCCCAGAGGTCTTGTCCTCCAGTCCGGGCTGGAGCCAGGTGGGAGGAGGCTGAGAGCCAATGCCCCTCTCCTCCGGCTTCTCCTCGACTTTGCAGAGTTTGTTTTCCTGGGTCTCTTCCTCACAGGGATGTCCCTGAAGATGTATGGCCTGGGGCCCCGAAGCTCCTTCCAGTCCTCATGCAGCTGCTCTGACTGTGGGGTGAGTAAGATCCTCACAGAGATGCTGGCTGGGGGTCCAGGAGGGCCTAGCGGTACCTGTGCTGACAGTGCGCCCAGCCCCCTCCCACTAAGCTGTGCCCAGTGCAGGCTGGGGTCTGTGCAGCGGGGCCCAGGGGGTTGAGGGGACTGTGACCCTGTGTGGGCCAGCAAGTCTTCCTATGGACAGGGAGAGGCCTTTGGCAGAGGGGAGGCCTTCCTGTTCAGGCACTGACTTATGGGGGTTCCGGCCACAGGCTGTTCCCCACCTGCACGACGTCCTGCTCCCCACCCCTGACCCCGTGTGTAGACTCAAGCTCACTGAAGGTGCCGTGACCTGCTGTGTCCCTGGTGCGGCCATCCTTTCAATGTGCTGCTGCCCGTGGAGGGCTCAGTGTCCCCACAGAGCTCAGAGGGCCGTGGTCCTGATCCCTCACTGTCCTGCAGATCTGGCTGCGGGCGGCTTGGCACACGCTTCAGGGCAGGGCTGACAGGCCGCCATGGTCCAGCCCTCCTCGTGGGGCTGGGGGGAGCCGTGGGCCCAAGCAGGGATCCCCTCACCGGCCTCTGTGGGTCAGGGCAGGCGGAAGGCAGGTTCCCCAGGCCTCACTGGGACAGAGCCCAGGCAGCGGCACAGGCCTTCCCAGGCCAGCAGAGCACAGGGACACCTCTCCGGTGCCGAGCGCAGAGCTCAGGGGCGCGTCTGCCCCATGGAGGTTCCCAGTGCCGTGCGGCCGTGCCCTCCCCGAGGCCGGGGTTCACCTCTGCCAAGTTCTCAGGAACCAGGGGGGCCTGAACGTGGGCGAAGTAACACTTGTATCATCTTTTTAATCCATTCTTCAGTCAATGGACATGTAGACTCTTCATAATTAGGCTACTGTTGGTAGTGCTACAAATATTAGGGTGCACGTGCCCCTTCAAATCAGCATTTTTTAATCCTCGGTATAAACTCCTACTGATGCAATTGCTGGGTCGTAGGGGAGTTCTGTTATTGGTACTGTGCCAAATTTGGAAATGTTTCATCCATTCTGCCTTTGAACACTTGGCTCTGCCGTCTTTCTCTTTTCTTTCCAGGGCTCTGTTGCCATGAATGTAGAGCTTTTGTTCTAGTCCCAGAGGCCCCTGAAGCTCTGTTCACTTTTTTCAGTCTGTTTTCTCTCTGTTGCTCAGAATGGGTAATTTCTATTGTTCTGTCTTCCAGTTCACTGATTCTCTCCTCTGTGCCTTCCATTCTGCTGCCGAGCCCATCTGTTGAGTTTTTTATTTCAGGTATTGTATTTTTCAGTTCAAAATTTATATTTAATTCTTAATATCTTCTATTTCTTTGCTACAACTTTCTATTTCTTTGCTGAGATTCTCTATTTTTTCATTTGTTTCAAGCGTTCTTTTTTTTCAAACCGTATGGATTTTTTTTAATTTTTTAAATGTTTTTTATTTATTTTTGAGACAGAGAGAGACAGAGCATGAGTGGGGGAGGGCAGAGAGAGAAGGAGACCAGAATCGGGAGCAGGCTCCAGGCTCTGAGCTGTCAGCACAGAGCCCGACGCGGGGCTCGAACCCACGAACGTGAGATCATGACCTGAGCCGAAGTCAGAGCCTCAACCAACATTGCCACCCAGGCGCCCCTCAAGTGTGCTGTTAATTGTCTACTGAAGCGTTTTTAGGATGGGTGCTTTAAAATCCTTGTCAGATAATTCTATCATCAGTATCATCTTGGGGGTCTATTGATTGTCTTTTCTCATTCAAATTGACATGTTCCTGATTCTTAGTGTGACAAGTGATTTTTTAAATTGAAACCTTGCCGTTTTAATACTATGTTATAAACCTCCACGTTTTATTGAAATCTTTTGTTCTAGCTGGTCTCCTGTGACACCCCTCCAGCAGGGGGAGGGGGAGGGAACTGCCTCGTTACCTACAGAGGGGGGTGAAAGCACCTCGTTCGACCTCAGGTGGCACCCAGGGGGAGCCAACTCCTTGTTCCTGGTGGGCCTGCACTGATCCCATCCTGCCTGGGAGAGGCGGGAGAGCCTTGTTACTGCTCCTCGTGTGACCTCTGTGGACACAGCAGGGCTGGACTTCACAGCAGGGGTGGGTGGTGGTGAAGTCCCGGCTTCTTGCGAGGACTCATTCTGGCAGGTCCAAGGAGGGGACGCCCTGTTACTTTCGGGTAGGAATTGTAGTCCAGGCCGCCCACGTACTCTTTCCTGATCTGCCGTGAGCTGGGGTCTTGTTCCCACAGGGCGAGAGGACCATCCCTACCCCCCAGTGGCTCCCTCCAACCCACCCCTGCAGGGGCCGTATCTCATTCCAGTCCAGTGAGGGCACAAGTCTGTGCTCCCCTGGGTTTCTGCTCCTATGAGCTGAGATCGGACTGTCATTTTTTTCTGGGCTGTTTGGCTGTAGTAGACTGTTTATTGTCTAGAAGTTTCCTGTCTTCCTAGGCTGCACCTTTCCTTGTCCTGTCATTGCGGAGAGCTGACTTTTGGGGGGCTTTTAAAACCTGTGCCTGCTGGCATTGCTGGGTTGCTGCTCCTTCTGGACCAAGGTTGTATGAGGCATAGAAGAAAACCCAGAAAAGAAAAACATTGCTGTGCTGCTCTTAAGGCACCGAGGTCCCTCACCAACCCGGCGTCTCTCTGCCTCCCAGAATCCTCCTGTATTTGCCTTCTGTGTGCCGGCTAGGGGTGTCAGTTGTGCTGTGGACGGAGGGGGGAAAGCACCTCCGTGCTGTCTTAACAAGAGTGGAAGTCGTGGTTCATCTTTATATAGGATGTGAGTTGAGGGTAGAAGTTCTATTTCTCCCCCTACCCCCACCCTGCAAGGATGTGCATTTGTTCTGCTGCGATTCGTTGGAAAGGGGATTCTTTTTCCATTGAATTACTTTGACCCTTTTGTCAAAAGTCAATCACTGAGTGTTCCTTCACTTCAGGACACATTCTGGGATCACTGTCTTCAGTATTGGTTCTTTTACATTTTTTTGTTTTTGTTCTTTCAGACTTTCCAGTTACACACATGGTGATCCACTTTGTCTTCTGTATCACTTTCTCGCTGATCCTTTTGAAAACTCATTCCCTGCTTCATTCTCTTTCTCTTGGCTTATTTGACCTCTGTCTTTTTTTTTTCCTTTTTTGTCTTACTACAATTTCAGTCATGTCTCTTTGCCCTTGGACTTTTTGTGATTTCTGAGACAGTCTTGTCTTTCTCTTTCACTTCATTTCTCAGCTGATTTCTTTCTCCATTTCTCTCCTGTGTTTGGTCGGCTGTCATCTCTCATTTCAGGTTTTCCATACATTTTTATTTTGAGATTTTAATGTTATTTGTGGTGATTTACATTATTGCTGGTTTGCCGGTTTAATTATATTTAATTCATGTTGGAAAGCTGTGTCGTAGTTTTCCTCCACTTTGCAGTTGGGTTTTGTGGAGTATTTTATATTAGCCGAAACGTTTCATCCTTCCTTTCTTTTTCTTATGGTAGAAGCTTTGTATGACTGTTGCGTTCCATTTTCTAATAATGAGGAGGGGTGTGTGTGTGTGTGTGTGTGTGTGTGTGTGTGTGTGTGTGTGTTGAATTTTCCTGGACCAGTAATTACCCATGATTTTATGGAGAAGAGGGAGGAGCTCGGGCAGTTTACTTGTTTCCTGATTGAAGAGCGCCCTCTTCTGTTAGGACAACGGTGCCTTGCGGGGAGTGCTATCCAGTTCTGATCTGGTGGTAAGATGCCATCCCTGGAGGACCCTGGACGTAGCCACTGGTTTTTCTTCTCCTCCGTCACAAAGCCACTGAAGTGTGCTGCTCCCTTCTAAGTGATACTGTTTGAAGTGTCAGAGTTGGGAGCTGACAGCCAAGAAAGAAATCTTGAGATGTCTTCGGTGCAAAAAGGTGGTTTTATTACAGCGCAGGTACAGGACCCGTGAGCAGAAAGAGGTGCACTAGGGTTGTGAAGAGTGACTGATTCTATCCTGTGGAGTTGGGGGAGGGAAGGACAAGGGGAAGATTCCAAAGAGACTCTCATAGACTAAAGAGGACTCATAGGATCCTGGAAGTCTGGCTACCATCAAGCAAAAGTTGATTTCTCCTCTAGCAAATCATTAACATGAAGACGGTAGGGAGTTCCTGGAGGAAAGCTGTACTCTGTCTGCCTCAAGCATTTGTCAACGGGCTGCAAGTTATAAGGAAAATTCGTTTTGTCTACATTTCCTTCTGCCTTTGTTTCCCACATCACAAGGAGGCCTTTTCCCTCCAGAAGTAGTGTCTTGAGTTCACCGCTGCTCGTCCTGTGTAGGTCCTGGGAGGCCTTTGCCTCTTCCGCACGATCCCTGCTTGTAGGTTTCAGGGGTCGTTTCCCCACTTATGTGTAATTTCAAGCTTTTATTTCCCATATGACGAAGTACGGACTGTGGATGATTTTATTACCTTTCCTTGTTGGCCTGTAGTTTATAGAGGACGTGGGGGGAAACCTGAGTGTGGGCGACGCCAGTATCTACGGGAACCAGCCTCTTATCTTAGTTTCTGCTAGATTTGTAGTTGTAGCCACGGCTGGGTTTCTAGTTTTCTTCTTCCCTTCGTCCCTTCCATTTTTCCTTCCTTCTTCCTCCCTCCCTCCCTTCCTTCCTTTTCTCCTTCTGTTGACAAACTCTTTTTCCCTAAACGTCTTTCAAGTTAAATAGACTATCAGAGTCCCAATTTCTGGCTCTCTTGATCTTTTCCATTGTATCTTTGTTTTCTGTTTTATTGTTCTTATTTCTTCCTTCTACTTTCTTCTTTATCATAATATTCTTCTTTCCAGCTGTTAGTTGGATACTCAGTCCCTGACATGGAACCTCTTCTACTCTGCTAATGTGCTTAAGGCTTTAACCTTTATTCTAAGCAGGGTTTTAGTTGTATCTTACACATTTTGAAACACCATAGTTTCCTTCTAAATCTTTTCCCAAGTTTCATTATAATTTCTTATTTGATCTGTGAGTTATTTATAAGTGTAGTTTTGAGCTTATAAATGGCAGAAGCTTCTTTTTGTGTTTTTGTTTGTTTTTATTATTATCATTTTTTGCTGTTGATCTCATTGTACCTTTTCATATTTCATCAATTTTAGTATTTTTGGATCATTCATTTGCCTTTTTACCCGAAGGTGAAAGAGCGTGAAGAGCTTCTATTCCGATGTCTCTTAGTGGGGTTTGATGGGGGCAATCTCTCTCAATGTGCCTGAAGAGTCTTTATTTTAACATTGTAAAAAGGAGTTTTGTACGGACCGCAGGCGAGTTCCCTCCGCAGAGCGCAGCCCTCTGCCCCCGCCCCGCTGCTCCTGCGGGGACACCGGCCGCCCCTGCCCCTGCGTCGCTCTTCCCTGCGGCTGCCTTCTCTCCTGGCTGCGCACAGCAGAGATGTTTCCGTAAGAAAATAGAAGCTTTGAAAGCAGAGATACAAGTATAACACGCCCTCGTATTCTATCATCCACCCTTCACCAGTTCTCCGCCTTTGACATTATTGTTTCACTTTGTACGTCTCCTTTCTCGCTGTGCTTTTTGCACATTATTTAGGTGTAACTGTGTGGGCACCTCTGACTTGACAACCACAAAGCATTATTAGGCCTAGCACCATTGATAGTAATTTCACATTATTTAATACCTATCCCAAGTTTAAATTGTACCAGTTGTCTCAAAAATAACGGTTTACAATTGATTTGTTAGAATTGGGATCCAGGTAAAGTTCACTCATCTGACTTTGCTTCGTCTGTGCATGTCTCTTCTCCCCTGTAACAGTCTTTGCCCTCTTGTTCTGTACAAGGCATTTATTTGTTGAGGAAATCACATCATTCGTCCCCTAGAATCTCCCACATTCTGGATCTGATTGATTGCATCACGGTGTCATTTAGTACATCCCTCTGTCCTCAGTGTCTCCGGGTCACTGGAAATGAGGTCGAAAGCATCTTCGGAGCCGTGCCTGGTGTTGGCGGCAGCCCTGTGTCCTTGGGATGCTGAGCAGCGTCCCCGCCTTTACCCTCCAGACGCCAGAAGTGTGGCCAGATGTCCCTAGGAGGTTAAGTCGTCCTTGTTCGTAAACTGTAGATCTAGAGACTTGATGGGAATCCAATTAAACTCTCTGGGGAGGCTTCTTACGTGGCGGTGGACGCTTCCTATTGCATTTCATCAGGAGAATTCACGGTGTCTAGAGTCACAGTGTTTTCCTTCTGCGGACACTGAGATTCGGCAGTAGTTTGGGCCTGATCTACCCACCGTCAAGTCCTCCGCCAGCCTTTCACCTAAAGAGTTTGCTAGATCCTGCTGTCTGTTACCCAGGTCTGTGATGTCATCAGGGTCACAAAATGATGAATTTATAATTCTGTCATTCTTTATGAATTTAGTATGTTGGCATTTTCCATGAGGAAAAACTGATTAATTATTTGAAATACAGTTTGTATTTGTATTAAGCAACATACATGCCTAATTCTGTCCCCTTATGTACAGATCTTTATTTTTTTAAGTTTGTTTACTTATTTCTGAGAGCGAGCGAGCGTGAGTGGGGGCGGCAGAGGGAGAGTCCCAGGCAGGCCCCACGTGGTCAGTGCGCAGAGCCCAACCCGGGGCTTGTGGTCACAAAACTGGGATATCACGACCGGAGGTGAAATCAGGAGTTGGTCGCTTAACTGGTTGAGCTACTTGGGTGCCCCATGGGTCTTTTTTTTTTTTCATTTATTTTTTTTTTGAGAGAGAGAGAGTATGCGAGAGTGCAAGTGGGGGAAGGGGCAGAGAGAGAGAGAGAGAGAGAGAGAGAGAGAGAGCGAGCGAATCTAAAGCAGGCTCCACACTCAGCATGGAGCCCGACACAGGACTTGGTCTCACTACCTTGAGATCCTGACCTGAGCCAACCTCCAGAGTTGCTTAACCAACTGATACCCAGGTGCCCACGTATGGGTCTTTGAAATAGTAAGTTGGTGCCCAGAAACTCTGAATATGAGCAAGGAGGAATTTATGAGAATTATCATCATGAGTGTTTTTATTTTAATGTGTTTGATGTGCTTTAGTCTTTTTTTTCATTATTTATTTTTGAGAGACAGCGCAAGCAGGGGAGGGTCAGAGAGAGGGAGACACAGAATCCAAACCAGGCTCCAGGCTCTGAGCTAGCTGTCAGCACAGAGCCCGACACAGGGCTTGAACCCACGAACCGTGAGATCATGACCTGAGCCGAAGTCGGATGCTTAACCGACTGACCCCCCCCCCAGGCACCCCTGTGCTTTAGTCTTTGAACTCACTATTACTTTTGATGCTCAGATTGTACCAACTTTGGCCATTGGAAGGCCTTCAAGGTTGAGTTTTGTGGACCTCACATGCCTGTAGTTGTCTTGGGAGCTTTCTGGTTTTCATCTATGACAGCATGTTCCAGGGTTGTTATGTACCGTTCGTGTCACAGACTCAGAGTCAGCCGTCTGTCCAAGAAGACGTGTGTACCGGACACTGGGTGTTCCTACACATCTCCTTCCTCCTCACCTTCGGCTCCTCTTGGAGCACTGCCTGTGACCGTGGTGGGAAGAGGACCGGAAGTGGACAACAGTTTACATCTCCCGTGAAGGACAGTGAATTCGTGTTTTCACAGTTTGGGGGTGAATACCCAGCAGTGGGATTACTGGGTCACGTGGTAATTCTATCGTTAACTTTCTGAGTCACCTCCATGCTGTCTCCGCAGTGATCGCACCAGGTTGCATTCCCACCAACCGTCCTTGAAGGTTCCTCCACCACCTGCTGCTTGTGTTTTTGCGTTTAGCTCTTCTGACAACTGTGAAATGATTCCTCATCGTGGTTTTGATTTCCATTAACCTGATGATGAGTGATGTTGAGCATCTCTTCATGTGTCTGTAAGCCGTCTCCATGTCTTTGTTTTGGGGAAATCTTCACGTGTTTTGCCTGTTTTTAATTGAATCATTGGGGGGGGGGTGTTGAGCTCTATAAGTTCTTTATATATTTTGGATTCTAACCCTTTATCGGATATGTCATTTGCAAATATCTTCTCCCAGTCAGTAGGTTGTCATTGTGTTTTATTGCTTGTTTCCTTCACTGTTCAGAAGCTTTTTATTGGGATGCTGTCCCAATAGGTTGATTTTGCTACTGTTTCCCTTGCCTGAGAAGGCATGTCTAGAAAAATGTTGCTGCAGTCTGTCACAGAAATTACTGCCTGTGCTCTCTTCTAGGGTTTGTATGGTTTCAGGCCTCACACTTAGGTCTTGAATCCACTTTGAGTTCATGTTTGTGAACCGTGTAAGAGAGTGGTCCAGTGTGATTCTTCTGCGTGTGGCTTTCCGGTTTTCCCCGCACCAGTTACTGATGAGACTCTTTTCCCCATTGCATCTCCTTGCCTCCTCTGTCACAGACCAACGACCACACAAACGTGGGTTTATGTGTGCGTTTCTGTTCCGTTGTGTTGCTCTCCGTGTCTGTGTTTGCCGGCACCACACTGCTTTGACGATTACAGCTTTGTAGTGTGTCTTGAGATGCCTCCCGTCTTGTTCTTCTTTTTTAAGGTTGCTTTGGCTACTCAGGGTCTCTTTTCATTCCATACAAATTTCAGGATTGTTTGTTCTAGCTCTGTGAAAAATGTCATTGGTATGTTGATAGAATTTGCATTAAATCTGTAGATTGCTTTGGGTAATAGAGACCTTTTAACTGTATTTGTTTTTCCAGTCCATGAGCATGGACTTTCTTTCCATTTGTTTGTGTCATCTTCAAATTCTGTCATCAGTGTTTTAAGTTTTCCAAGTACAGGTCTTTCACTCTCTTGGTTAATGTTTATTCCTGGGTGTCTTCTTTTTGTTATTGTGGTTATTATTTTTTATGGTCTTATTTATTTTTGAGAGACAGAGACTGAGCATGAGCAGGGGAGGGGCAGAGAGAGGGAGATACAGAATCAAAAGCAGGCTCCAGGCTCTGAGCTAACTGTCAGCACAGAGCCTGACGTGGGGCTTGAACTCACGAACCATGAGATCATGACCTGAGCCGAAGTCAGACACTTAACCTGTTGTAACTTCCTCAGGCAACAGTCAGGGAGGGAATTTTGGAGAGCTTTATTACAGATTATTTTGGTTCGGCCAAACGGCTCCTCCCGAGTGGTGGAAAGTACTCAGGGAGCACACCCCGCTGGGCCGGAGCGTGGGTTTTTAAGGGTTTTTTGGGACAAAGTACGTCATTTATTAGTCAGCCAATTACAGGTCATAGCACCTTACAGTAACTAGTAGTATCTTTACACATAACACATTACTTTTGGCGGGAACCTATCAGTTTTAGAGTTCTTTGTCTCCGATGAGGTTTGAAATGAGCAATTCTAGTTAGGGACTCCAGGTGCTGTGAGAGAGTGACTGCGTGACTCCCCACACGTGTGCTTTGTCTGGTCAGCTTCAAGCAGGGGGGCGGGAGTGCAATCTGTGATCTAAGCTGTCTGTTTAGAACGCAGGCAAATTTACAGGCGAGGTTAGCAGCTTCTGATAATTCCAACAGAGAGCCACACAGCAGTCACCACGTAGTTAGAGCAGTGAACAGAGAGACACATTTGCAAAGCAATGTACGGAAGCCAAAACAGCAAGTTAATGATTTTCCATTTTTACTGTTTGCTAACCTACAACAAACCGACTGAGCCACCCAGGTACCCTTGGTATATTATTATTTTTTGGTGATTGTAAATGGAATTGTTTTCTTAATATCTCTTTCTGATTTTCATTATTCATTATTCATTAGTTCATAAGAATGCAACAGATTTCAGGGGTGTCTGGGTGGCTCAGTTGGTGAAGTGTCTGACTTCGGCTCGGGTCCTAAGCTCATGGCTTGTGAGTTCGAGCCCCAAATGGGGCTCCGCTTCAGATTCTGTGTCTTCCTCTCTCTCTGCCCCTCCCCGATCACATTTTGTATCTCCTTCTCTCAAAAATAAATAAATACTATGAAAATAAAATAAAAATAAATAAAATACAACAGATTTCTGTATATTGATTTTATATTCTGTAACTTTACTGAATTAATATATCAATTCTAATAGTTTTATGGGAGTCTTTAGGTTTTCTATATATAGTATCAAGTCATCTGCAAAAAGTGAAAATTATATGTCTTGCCAGTTTGGATACTTTTTTTTTTTCATGTCCGGTTGCCGTGGCTGGGACTATGTTAAGTGAAAGTGGTGAAAGTGGACACCGCTGTCCTGTTCCTGATCTTAAGGGAATAGCTCTCAGTTTTTTACCATAGGGTGTGATGCTAGCTGCAGGTTTTTCAAACATGGACTTTATTTTTTTCATGCTTATTTTTGAGAAAGAGAGAGAGAGCAAGGGGGGAGGGGAGGGGCAGAGAGAGAGGGAGACACAGAATCTGAAGCAGCTCCAGGCTCTGAGCTGTCAGCACAGAGCCCAATGTGAGGCTCGAACCCACGAACCGTGAGATCATGACCGGAGTCAAAGTCAGACGCTTGACTGACTGAGCCGCCCAGGCGCCTCTCAAATGTTTTATTTCTTAAATTCCGGATATGAGTGAAATCCTCTGGTATTTGTCTTTCTCTGACTGAATTATTTTGCTTAGCATAATACTGTGTAGATCAATTCATGCTGTTTCATTATTTTTATTTATTTATTTTTTAGGTTTATTTATTTGTTTTGAGAGAGCGAGGGGAGAGGAAGGGTGGGAGGGAATCCCAAGCCGGCTCTCTTCCGTCGGCACAGAGCCCGAGGCGGGGTTCTGTTTGACAAACCCGTGAGGTCATAACCTCAGCTGAACCAAGAGTCAGGTGGTGAACCCCTGAGCCACCCAGGCGCCCCGAATGGTGAGTGCTAGTCCATTGTGTAGATACGCCACATCTTGTGTATCCATCCGTCTACCATTGGACCCTTGGGCTGCTTCCATTTCTGGGCTATTATAAATAATGCTCCAATAAACATAGTGGTGCATCTAACTTTTTGGTTGATATTTTCATATTCTTTGGGTAAATGCCCCGTAGTAGAATCACTGGGTCACGTGGTAATTCTGTTTGAATTTTTTGAGGACTCTCCATACTGTTTCCCATAGTGACGATACCAATTTGCATTCTCAGCAACAGTGCACAGGGCTTCTTTCTCTCTATGTCCTCCTCAACACTTCTTATTTCTTGTGTTTGTGATTAGTGTCATTGTCTGTCCTCCTGAACTATAGACATTCTCGCTACAACAGGATCTATTCATTCCTGACAATACCATGCACTGAAAAGAACAGGCCTTAGGGAGAAGGTAAAGGGCAGTGATTCAAGATCTGTGCGGCTCTGAAACCAGAACACTAACAGAAACCAGAACAGTCCTAATAAAAAGTAATAGCAAAGTTCAATCTCTGTGGGCATCGACCCCCAGTATCAAACCTTCCATCCTCCTCCCTCCTTTGAGCTTCCTTGCGGGCATTTGCTTCTAATGCAGACCAGCCTCATTTGCACATGCGCAGTAGTGAAGGAGGGAGGGGTAAGTAATAGGGGCTGATGGAGGGACTCCCTTCTCCCCTGCACTTCACTCTGGGATTTTGCCCCTGATTCCCAGACACTGCGTTATTCTGTAACTTTGGTCTTTTCTTCTTTCTCCATTGTAAGAGCGTTGCTTTCTGCTTCGGTTCTATTTCCTTGCACTACAGTTAGGAACATGGCCTTAGGGGAAAAGCTGGGGGGACCATGGGTTCACCTCTGTGCGTCCCTTCTCCCAAGAATTGCAGCTTCTTGGCTTCTGTCCACATTGATTGCTTCCCAAAGCCTTTAAACAGTAACATTATGTACTTAGTTCTGCTTTTATAGTCGTTTTTGGTGGACGGATGAGTCCACTTACATTTCTCTGCCACAGATCATGAAATGCTGGACCAATTTTACAGACTTTGATGGTTTGTTCATTTAAGATTCATTTTTTATTTCTTTACATATTTATACTTATTTTATATTTCCCATCTAAAAATTTTTCTTAATTCTTGTGCCTGGGGCCACCTGGGTGGCTCAGTAAGTTAAGCATCTGACTTTGGCTGAGGTCACGATCTTGTGGTTCATGAGTTGAGCCCCGTGTGGGGTGAGCACAAGGCTCGTGTTGGGTGAGCCCGAGCCCGGCTTCCAGTGAGCCCCGCTTCCCTTCCCCTCCCTCTCTCTGTCCCTCATGGGATTCTCTCTCTGTCTCCCTCTCTCCTCCTCTCTCTCTGTCCTTTGCTCACTTGCATCCCCCCTCTCTGTCAAAAATAAAGTAAATAAATAAAACCTCTAAAAATACTCTTGTATCTGTAGTCTAGGGAGGGTTTCAGACTGTTGTTTCTGCGGTCTTGAGCACAAATGGGGGAGAGGTGGAGGGAGAGGACGACAGGTGATCCCAAGCAGGCTCTGCGATGTCTGTGAGCAAAGAGGCCAACACGGGGCTCGATCTCAGGAACCCGGGAGATCATGACCTGAGCTGAAGTCAAATGCTCAACCCACTGAGCCACCCAGGTGCCCCGACTCTCTCTCTCCCTCTCTCTTTTTTTTTTTTTTAAACAGTAAATGCCAGGACCAAATGGTCAGTGCCCCAGAATTACACACTGACTCAGACTTCATGGTAGCAGGATCTGACCTACTTCAGTGGCCGGAAAGGCTCTGCTTCTTTCCTGCAAATTAAATTGCTTTAACTGGGTAGGCAGCCAAAATTAGTAGTGACAAATAAGCCTGGCCTTTGGAGTCTACCAGAGGCTTTGACTCCTACTCACACTCCCAACAAGCTGTGTGAACCTCAGCAGGCTGTGTGACTCTTCTGAGCCTCTATTTCCCCACTAGAAATAAAGCTCTACTTAAAAAAAAAAAAAAGTAACATTTAGGGAGCGCTGGGTTGCCAGTTGGCTGAGCATCCAACTTCGGCTCAGGTCATGATCTCAGGTTGCTGAGTGCAAGCCCCTGCGTCGGGCTCTGTGCTGACAGCTCAGAGCCTGGAGCCTGCTTCCGATCCTGTGTCTCCCTCTCTCTCTGCCCCTCTCACACTCTGTCTCTCTCTCTCTCAAAAATAAATAAACAACAAAAAAATTTTTAATAACGTTTAGTTCTTATGGTCATTGGAAGGATTAAAGGCGACAATAGATTAAAAATCCTTTAAAGAGTATTTAGCGCATAAGGAACACTGAATAAGTATTAGTTCCTTTTTCTGACCACGAAATTCACTTAACCCATAGGCTCAAGCAGCCGCGCTGAGCCACAAAGATGAATGGCATGTGAATTGCGTCCTCAAAACCCTGCAGTCTAAATTCCACTACTTGGTATTTACTGAAGAGACATAAAACATTTGTGCACAAATGTCCAAGGCCGCTTTATTCAAAATAGCCCCACGCCGGAAAGGACTCCCATGTCCATCCCCAGACAGAGGAGTAAACTGACTGTGGTAATTCCGTACTGAGCAACGAGAAGACACGACCCCGTGCTGGTCTTCGCACCAACACGATGTGTCTCCAAAACATTTTGAGGAGGAAAACGATCTAGACACAAAAGAGTAAATGGTTATTTTGCTCATATATTTGAAGCTTTAGAAAAGGGAACTCTATAGGGTCAGAAAACAGAATAGTAGTCTTCTGGCAAGGAGGTGCAGAAGGGAGCACAGGGGAACTTGGTGATGATGGAATGTTCCGGATGGGTTATATGAATATACACATTTGCCAGAACAAATCAATGGGTACATCGAATGCATGCTATGCTGTTTGTCTCCGGTTCCTGACAGAGCTCCTAAACCCTTGCAATTTCCTGAGTGAGAAGCATGTCTTTTGTTATTCATGCTGAGCCCCTTGGGTCTTGAGAAGACTTTTAAGGCAGGGGGTAGATGGGACCTGGTTGCCAGAAAAACCAACCTGTGATGAGAAGGTTAGATCTTCCCGCCTACCTCACCCCTGCACCCGCCCACCTCACCCCCAAGTCCCGGAGAGTGAGTGCGATCATCAATGGCCAGTGATTTGTGCCTAGATGATTCGTGCCTACATAGGAAACCTGGATGAAAAAGCTCAGAAACTAACCCCAGGCGTTAGCACCAGAACTGAATTGTGAGGTACCTGGTTGGTGTCAGAAAACTGGAGAATTTGCTGGTGTTAGAAAAACAGCACAGGTGCATATGATCACACAAAGTAAACCTCAGTAAAGCTGATTTAAAAAGAAAAGCCCACAACCAAGCTAAGAGCTTCCAAAGTGTTCTCTGCAGTGGGATCCTCTTTGGGGCCGAGGTCATGAAATTCTACCCAGAGCAGCTCTCCTTCCGTCTGATTTTTACACTTGGGATCCATTTGAACTGAGAGCTCCGTGGCTTAAAAATATATATTTGAAAATGGCTGGTTCCTTTGTAAGAGTCCGTTGGGAGCGGCCCACCCAGGTGAGAGAATGAGGGCTCGGCTGTCCCCAGAGTCGAGATGCCTTCTGGCCACCACTTCTTAAACCCAAAGCCCCCAGGAATGTCAGCCAGGCAGAGAGCGATCTCCAAGCATGTGTTCAGGATCCATCCAGAACTCTCATTCCTCTGCCTAAATATTTCACAGAGAACCTCCTCATAGCCCTGAAATCCCTTGTACCCACTCTGAGATGCCATCAAGCTGCCTGGTTAGTGGACTTGAACTCATGGTGCCCGAATCCAGCTCCAGCAGGTCCAGGGCTCCCTGAAGGATGGACGGTGTCGGCGAGAGAGAGCAAGAGAGCCTCGGCGTCATTCTGCTCACCAGACAGGCATCTCTGCACTCACCTGAAAGTCAGCTTTATTTATGGAGAAAACGTATGGGGCACAGCAGAGAAGTGGCAATTGTCTTAGACAATGATTTCTGATGACAAATTTCTTTGGTATGTAAAAATTTCCCAAAACATAGATTGGTAGGAGACTCATGCATAATCTTTATCAATAGTGATCGATTATAGGTGATTTAGATGCTTATCACATGGGGAAGGAAGGTGTCCTCAGCATTCAAATACGAGGCAGTGTTTTTAGCACAGCAAAGGAAGAAGTTAGTTCTTTGTGAGCAGGGGTCAATAGCCGGTTTTCTTGAGGGGAAGAAAAACAGGTTTCTCAGGAAATGTAATATTTGCTCCCATAATCACAAAAGAAGAAATTCCTATAAGTTCCTTCACAAGATACAATTAACATATTTTTAGGATAAGGGAGCAAGTCACTCCTGACACCAGTCAACAAGGCGCCTTGGGGGTCGGTGCTCAAGCAAAAATAATTGAGTGGGGGGTGGACATCGGTTGGCATCTGACCATGGGAGGCCCCCACCTTGCAAACCCGCCTGACCTCACAAAGAGTTTTTCTCAATTTAGTGAGTTCAGAAAATGGCTTCCAACATAATGGTATCTCCAGATTTAAATCTCTATGAATCTAATGAAAGGTTAAAGAACGTCTCTACTGCTTAGAGCAAAATAAAACCACATTGTATTTCTCTGCTTTATTTTTGAAGAAACTGAAGAGAAATTAGCCTACGAGTGTGTGATTTTAGTATAAGCCTCATTTTCCTTCCTAGATAACTTCTATTTCCTTTCAATGGTAGACAATCATTTTTTTAATAAAGGGATTACAGAAATCTGATCTGCTATGAAACCAGCGAACTAAAAATTCATGTCCTGGGACTCAAGTGTTTTTCATCTCCTTAAATCTTCCTCAGGGAGGAGCCAGAAGGAACCATCCTCTCTGCTAAAAATACCATGAGGAGCCAGCTGAGACACTGGCACATCATTGGCTGGCCTGTGGCAGCTAAGCCCCAGAGGGATTCTGGGTGTACCCGTCAGCCTCAGTGAGCGCGGCGCACCCAAGGACAAGTGGACTGAAAAGGCAAATGACAGTTTTTAGGTTCTTCCGTCTGCAACCTGAGACTCTGGTCTGAAGCCACCAGCCCATTTCTAGACTACTGTGGGCTGAAAGTGGTTCACGTCCCTCTCTAACTGGGCCTGGCATCGGCAGCCACGGCGAGTGGCCCAAATATCTGAGGATGAAGGCGAGGCAACTGTTCCCTGATGGTTCAGCTGAGAAATCGGAACGCGTGGATCACAGCTGGGAAGTCCCAGTCCCCTTCCTCCAAGCCTGAACGTCCTGACTGTGGCATTGAGTCTACCGCAGAACACGCGGACCATCAGAGTCCAAGGAAGGATGCGCTCTGAGGACAAGGCACCCACCGCCTGCTGCCCAACCAGGAACTGTCCAGGGGATGTGACCACGGTCAAGGGCAAAGAGAAAAGGGTTTATTGGGAAGGCCAGTCCTGGCCATGGGGTGGAACACAGGTAGAGCTCAGTCCCAGCTTGGCCACTTCTGAGCTATGTGACCTCACGCAGGCACGGAACACTCTCCCCCGCCCCACCTCCCCTCCACCTCACTTTCCTAATCTGTAAAATGAGGATGATGTCCACCTCATCAGGTTACTTGTGAGGATTACGTGAAGCCCTTAATACAGAGCCTGACTCACAGCAGACACCCAACAAATGTTAGCAGATAAAAACACTATGAAACACAATAACCAGGGTCCAATTTTAATTCTGAACTATGGGTTTGAGTCTTGTGACCAGTGAGAGAAGGTGTCACTCTGCGGCACGGATGCGTTCGGCCAAGGCCTGACCCCCACACCCACACACGGCGCGCCGCCTGGCCCACGGTGTCCCTGGTCACCTTCCGCCCCGAGAGCATCGCCACGTCTCAGCGATCTCTGGACTTCTAGTTCTGGAAAACAACCAGGTCTACAGATAGGTTAAAAGATTTTACAACCCATTTTTTTCTACTTACAACAAAGTCCTTCCAAAAGGAATAGAAAAAAAAAAGCCAAGGATCTTAGACAATCATGAAAGAAATGCTTTTGTGAGGATCATGAATCTATCTCCAAACATTCGGAAATACGCTGTGTTAGGGCTGAAGGGCTTGGAATGGGGAGAGACAATCAGCGCGTAGCTCCTCAGGGCTGTTTTTACTCCTGGAAGGGCCTAGAAGCATTTATAGGCTAGAGGAAGATCCTGTACATTTACCAAAAGTGTCCATAGGCCATCCGTTGCTGACTGAGTTTAGACTCCTTCTGTGTAAGGCAAGGATGTGAAATTCAATCAATTCAGTCAAAACAGTGGTTTTCACCGTGTTTAAGAATGCACAACAATTTGGGGGCACCTGGGTGCTTCAGTCGGTTAAGCATCCGACTTCGGCTCAGGTCATGATCTCACTGCCCGTGGGTTTGAGCCCCGCGTCGGGCTCTGTGCTGATGGAGCCTGCTTTGGATTTGGTGTCTTCCTCTCTCTCTCTCTCTGCCCTTCCCCCACTCATGCTCTGTCTCTCTCTCCCTCTCAAAAATAAACATTAAAAAAATTAAAAATATACTGAAAAACAACATTTTGCCCAAATGATCTCGGATAAAAGCATTATAAGTGATGTGCTAATTAACTGACTGACGGGTGTGCCGGGTCTGTCTGTCCCTCCTCTGTCCAGTTGACAGGGCCCCTAGACCCACCTTCTGATTTCAGTAGTACCCGACCTTGTACAGGCTGCCAGGGGCCTCTGGGGACAGCACACAGTGTCCGGAAGCTTGCGTTTTACCACCACCTAATGGTCCTTCACCATTATTAACAATTCACCAGGATCACTACACGCCACCACGTTGGCACAGGTGTTATATACGAAACTGGATTTGCAAGGAAGCATTTGAAAGTATTCCTCAAAAGGGGTGCCTGGGTGGCTCAGTCGGTTGAGCGTCTGACTTCAGCTCACATCATGATCTCACAGTCTGTGGGTTCAAGCCCCACGTCAGGCTCTGTGCTGACAGTTGAGAGCCTGGAGCCTGCTTTGGATTCTGTGTCTCCCTTGCTCTCTGCCCTTCCCCCATTCATTCCCTCTCTCTCTCTCTCTCTCTGAACAATAAGTAAACATTAAAAAATTATTTAAGAAACTGCATTTTGATATCGCACAGTCCATATTGGGGGAGTCTCCTCACCGTGCCACTGGACCCACCTGCCGCTGAAGGTTAAAAGGAGCCCGCAGGAGAGGTGATGCTGTTTGTACGGCACCACCGACCTTCGTGAAGGCTGCTTTGCAATAACGTTAAAGAAAAGGAAGGAAGAGGGGCGCCTGGGGGACTCGTTGGATAAGCGTCTGGCTAGAGCTCAGGTCATGATCTCACGGTTTGTGGGTTCGAGCTCCGTGTAGGGCTCTGTGCTGAGAGCTCAGAGCCTGGAGCCTGCTTCGGATTCTGTGTGTGTCTCTCTCTCTCTCTCTCTCTCTCTCTCTCTCTCTCTCTCTCTCTCTCTCTGCGCCCCTTTCCCTGTTCATACTCTTTCCCTCTCTCTCAGAAATGAATAAACAACAAAAAAAGGAAAGAGTAAATAAAAACACACTCATACAATGTTAATTTTCTAATTACAGAAAGACAGTATAAAAATAATTCAGTTTAAATAAGTGGCCATCTTTGTTATCTTGCTTATTATTAGCACAAATAGTTGTTTCCATTTAAAAAATATGAGAAACAGGAGGGAAATTGGCATCCAGCTAAATAAATCCGTCACCATCCGACTCCACCACAAGAGTTAAAAGTCAACCCCAGCAAAGCAAAAAGCTTGAGGCTTCTTATGAGTGGGGTTATTACAAAATTAGGCATGCTCCTTAGATGGGACATTTACTGCAATAAAGTAAAAAACAGACATTAATTTTTAATTATATGAATTTTCATTTCACTGTAGTCTCACCTCATTTTTAGCAAAAAAGAATTGTTTATTTGTTGAAAATTTTTATTTATTTATTTATTTATTTATTTTGAAAGAGAGAGTGAGTGGGGGAGGGGCAGAGAGGGAGAGACTGAATCCCAAGCAGGCTCGGCCCTGATGCGAGGCTCAAACCCACAAACTGTGAGATCATGACCTGAGCCGAAAGCAAGAGTCAGATGCTTAGTCGACTGAGCCCCCCAGGCGCCCCGTAAAGAAATGTTTTTCAGGTAGCCTACTGCAATGATTAGGAACAAAATCATCTTAATTCTCCAACATGCCTCGTTTCCTTACTAGGGTAACCAGAAAAGAGCGTTTCCAGAGTCCCCGCGATGCCGGCAACTTGAGCCACCGCCCAAGGCGTTCCCAACTGAGGCAAACAGGCTTCGCTGCAGGGTCAAGAGGCAGGCTAAGGAGGTGCCGATTACGGCCACTCCAAGGTGAAGGGCCAGAACTGTCCCTAAATAGGAACAACTCCCTTCTGACAGAACAGAAGCAGTGTGTTTGCAGCAAGAGAAATATAAGGATGGCAGAGACGCAGAGAGCGGAGGGATGTCCACAAAATCGGACAAGAAAGAAAAACTACCGGGGCGCCTGAGGCTCAGTCGGTTGAGCGTCCGGCTTCGGCTCAGGTCATGATCTCACGGTTCATGGGTTCGAGCCCCGCGTCAGGCTCTGTGCTGACAGCTCGGAGCCTGGAGCCTGTCTTCAGATTCTGTGTCTCCCTCTTTCTCTCTGTCCCTTCCCTGCTCACGCTCTGTGTCTCTCTCTTAAAAATAAACATTAATTAAAAAAAAAAAGACTTCCACGATAATGTGCCCAGCTGGATGTATGACACAAAACACGACCTAGATAGCCAGTGTCGTTGGCCGGCGGGTGACAGGGACTCAGAGTCCAGCGCACAGGAAGGGCGTGCTAAGTCTTGGCAACAGGCAGACGGAGTTCAGGCAAATACAAGTAGACGTTGTAAAAAAAGAAATCAATGTTCCTTGAGACAAGATGTCTGCTACTAATCTTTATTTGGAAGACTGTTTTCTGGAAAGCTCTTTTCCACGGTCTTTATTTTCAGCAGATTCTGAGACACGTCGCAGGAGGCACATACAAAGGAACACTGATTACGTCATAAAGAGAACCTGTATGTTGTGAAATCACTTTTCAAAATCCTTTTTTTTTTCAGGGTGTTAGTAAGAAGATCTATTCATGCAGAGCAAAAAATAAAATTCGACCAAATACATAAGCGAAGGCCAGAGATGTGAGGCACGGGTGTGTGGTCCTCACGGAGAAGTCTGCGTTGACACGAGGAGGGAGACACATCCGCGTACGGCTCCCCCCGTCGGGTGACAGCTCCTCAGGGAACCCCGGGCGCTGAGGGAGGGGTCCAGCTTCGCGCCAAAGCATTTTGTTGAGGTTGGTTTGAGGGGAGACGGTTGAAACTTGCTTCGTGGCTTGAGTTTTCTAGAAGACGGGAGAAATATTAGGGAGAAGACTGATGAGAGACAGACAACGGTCACCACAATCTTCATTATCGTGCTTTAGCGGGGAGTTTTCCCTTTTGCTCTAACCCACTGCTCACCATCTGCCTCCAAGGGCAAGGACAAGGAAGTGTCTTTCACAGAAAACCAGCCCAGGTTTATACCCTTTCCCGGTGCCGATGATGCCCGTCAAACCCCACAAGGATGCCGACAGCCCCAATCACAGGTCCCCCCACTGAAATTCTGGGGAGAAGGGAGATGCCGAATGTACAGCTGAGCCCTGGACGAGGGCGTTGAAATGGTCCACACCGAGAATGGAGGGCGGTTCTGAGGAGCAGCTGTCTTGGGGAGGAAGAAGTCGGCCTCTTACGACAGATGATTTCTCCTGGGGCATTAATTTAGCATCAATTTCCAACCCAGGAAATGAGAATTCCTTCAGAGTTGGTTCTCTGTTCTCCCCGTGTTGTGCCTAGAACCATCTTTTCAGGTAAAACGCCTGGCTTCCCCGTGAGCTACGAGGCAGGTGTGGCTCTGGACGGACAGACTGCCTCCAGGAGTCAGGGCTGGGAGGCCAGGGGGCTGTCCGCCACCACCTCGCCATCAGGCATTTGACCCTCACGACCGACGACTACGGCCTGGATTCCGGGCTCCAAGAATCCACAAAGCGGGCGCCGGGCCCTGGCCGCAGCCCTGCTTGCCTTTCCTCCCCCTTCGAATCAGCTCAGTATTTGGGCATTTCCTCCAGGTCGTTGGCATCCAAATCATTAGATGCCATCGTCAACGCATGAATATGTTCACAGAGTGGTAGGAATTACCTAGCTGTCCTACGGGGTCGGAAGTTTAAAATGACCAGACAGCGAGCACACTTGTCAAAGACACCCCAGGGTGGCCGCCACCGCCTTCCCCCATGTCTCCAGGGGAGTGGCCTGCTGACTCCTTGTAAGAGAAAGCGTCTGTCGGGCACGTCTCTCGAAATCTCTAGCCACGTTTCTCTCTCGTGCCCAGCAGTCGAGGCTGTGAGTGTTTTAAGGCTGTAATGTATTGCCACATGGTGGCCCCGGCTGTCATTTCCCTTGTAGACGCACAGGTTTCCTGGGTGGTCGGCGTCCACGGAATGGGACCCTGACAGCAGACCGTGCCTGTGCTTTCCCTTACACGAAGGGCACACAGAGGAAGAGGAGGAAATACGTACAGACTAAACTCCTCCTTGCCTCCAAGGTACGCTTCTTCCCTGGAAATCACACAGACCAGAGCCTTCCACACCCTGGCACCTGAGACGGGGTCGGACGGAGCTCACCCGCCCCGAGGCTCCAGGACGGGGCCGCCTGGGGCCCTGGGGGGAGACAGGCCTCCATTGGGTCTCCTTCTCCCACTGCCAAGGGAGGGGCACTAGAGATCCCACAGTGAGGGGCGCCTGGGGGGCATCCAACTTCGGCTCAGGTCACGACCTTGCCGTTCATGGGTTCGAGCCCCGTGTCAGGCTCTGTGCTGACAGCTCAGAGCCTGGAGCTGCTCCTAATTCTGTGTCTCCCTCTCTCTCTGCCCCTCCCCTGCTCACGCTCTCTCTCTCAAAAATTAATAAACATTAAAAAAATTTTTTCTAATCTTAAAAAAAAATCCAACAGTGTAATGAACACCAGGACTCGGCTATTACCTGGAAAAGTTGAAGAAATAAAGCACGAAAAGACCTAGGAATCTTCTTCTCCTGCTTCTTCTTCTTTTTCGCCCTCCTCCTCTTCTGCTTCCCCTTCTGCTCCCTCTTCGGTTACTTCTTCCGTCTTAATTTTAACAAAATTTCCATTATATTTGAGAAAGGTCACAGATATAGCCCGGAAAGAAATGTAAAATCTCAGACTAGAGATGAGGGCCTCCCACATCCCCCGCCAACACACGCATCACATACACAATACACACGTCACACCACACACCACACATATACACACAATACACACGTCACACATCACACCATCACATGTACACATCACCCATGCGGTACAGCACACATCCCACACAAGCACACACGGCCCACAGCCCACAGTTGAGGACGGTGGCAGAACAGTACGTAATTCTAGTGGGGTCCATGACTGCTCTGAAGCACACAGTCTTTTCTCATATTAACGGACTATTCTCATCAAATTACTCAAAGATTCCGAAGGCAGTTGGAAGACTAAAATACAGAAGGAATCTCAGCAAACGGAAGGTGACCGGACAAGATGGAGAGGCTGGCTGTGTTCTGTCACAGGGCCCCGTTTCTTCACACCCGGCCGTGAGTGACCCACACGTGCAACCAACCTAATGGTGCCTGTGTCTCTTTTCATATGTAAAAATGGATTTTTAAAAATGGAAACTTGCCTCGCAAGAGAAAAACTAATTTTTGGAAAGGTATAACTAATAATTTAAATATCATAGCATGAACAGGCTAGAAATAACCTTTAGGTCTAAAAACAGGGATTCATTTGACAAAATGACATTAAATATAATGAAGCAGATCAGATTTACTATCTCCTCCCCCAAAATACACACACATTCCATGAGTGAAAGATTACAAGCATTTTCATCGAGGTCTGATAGATGTGTGTGTCCGCACATGTGTGTGTGTGTGTGTGTGTGTACGTGTGTGTCTGCACATGTCTGTGTGTGTGTGGACACGTGTGTGTGTGGGTGTGTCCGTGTGGATGTGTGTAGCCCGTGGTTCTCTCTGGGTAAAGGGGCTGTAAACGCCTTTTGTGTTCTTCTTTTATCTGTATTTTCTAAATTTTTGATAAAGACCTTGAACTGTTTATAATTTTAAAAAGCAGCACAGGGCCCCTGGGTGGTTCAGTTGGTTAAGTGTCTGACTTTGGCTCAGGTCATGATCTCACAGTTTGTGGGTTCGAGCCCCGTGTGGGGCTCTGTGCTGACAGTTCAGAGCCTGGAGCCTGCTTCAGATCCCTCTCTCTCTGCCTCTCTTCCAGTCTCTCTCTCTCTCTCTCTCTCTCTCAAAAATAAATAAACATTAAAAAAAATTTTTTTAAAGCAACAAAAGCTTTTTAGGGGAATTTCTTTCAACATGTGGGGTCCTTTTTAATGTCGATGACCTTCACAAATAAAGGATTTGAAGAAACACTGAGCCAACACACTTGGGGGTTTTCGGCACATTATTCTCCCTTTTCTGAGTTCTCCATTTTGATTTAGCTCTCTCTGCTTAGCATTTTAAAACGGGTACTCCAAAAATGTTCATTCACAGTATTTTTAAAACTCTCGATTACAGTGAAAGTCGGTGAGAGTCAGTTGACATGGGGGGCCGGGATACGAAGGGGGAGCCAGGGAGCCTGGGGGCTCAGTCGGTGAAGAGTGTCATTCGTGGTTTTGGCTCAAGCCCTGATCTCGTGGTTTGTGAGATCAAGCCCCCCACTGGGCTCTGCGCTGACAGTGCGGAGCCTGCTTGGGATTCTCTCTCTCCTTCCCTCTCTGCCCCTCCCCTGCTCATGCTTGCTCGCTCTCTCTCTCTCAAAAGTAAACTTAAAACAATATTTATTTTTAAAAAAGAAGACGGAGAATCTGAGAGTGTCCCTTTGGACCTGCCCTCACGATCCACTACCATTCTCTCAACTGATGCCTCGACACACTGATGTGCCTCCGTCCCCGGGAGGGCGTAAGTTGAAAGTCCCCGACACCCGGCTACTGAGTCACCGACCCCAGCGGCAGGCAGCCGGCCGGAGTCTCGATTCGGCGCCATCGGACGAGGCGCGCCCCCTGCACGCGGTCAGCGCTACAGAACCGGGGTGCAGTCCGTGCAGGTTAAACCCATGAAAAGGATCGTGAAGCGCCTTATAATGAAGTCCGTCCCCGGTGCCTAGCAGGAAGCAAAACAAAACTTCTCCCACAAGAAAAAGATCGCTCTTGGAAGCTTTCACAATTAAACTGGTAAAATCAGACCATTTCAACAAGTGGGGAAAGAACGGGAAAGAGGAGAATCCATTCATACAAAACCTAAGCTGAGTGTCAGACCGTCCTGGGTCTGGGGTCCCTACCACCTTCTCATCTTCTGTTACTCATTTCAGTCACCGAAAGGAAAATACGGGTTTGGGGTTTTATTTTACCAAACATAAGTTCCTGATATAAAATACACACTATTGCCTTTGAAATCTGTGGACTTTTAATGATGAGGGTCAAACCAGTGGGAGTTCTTGGGGCACCTGGGGGACTCGGTCGGTTGAGCATCTGACTTCAGCTCACGTCATGATCTCGCAGTCTGTGGGTTTGAGCCCTGCATCAGGCTCTGCTGACAGCTCAGAGCCTAGAGCCTGCTTCGGATTCTGTGTCTCACTCTCTCTCTCTGCTCTTTCCCCAATCATGCTTTGTGTCTCTCTCTCAAAAATAAATAAAAGTTTAAAATTTTTTAAATAAGAAAGCTGACTCTTGGTTTCAGCTCAGGTCATGGTCTCACAGTTTGTGGGTTCAAGCCCCACATCAGACTCCATGCTGCTGGCTCAGAGCCTGCTTGGGATTCTCTGCCTCCATCTCTCTGTGCCTCTCCCCACTCACACAAGTGCACGCTCTCTCGCTCTCTCTCCCCCCTTCAAAATAAATAAACAAGCAAACAAAAAACAAACAGTAGGAGTTCTTGCAATTGGCCTCCCCCTGCAAACACGTCAGGTTACCTAGATCTTAGATTCGAACCCAGCAGCTCTCAGACCTGATGGGGCCTCAAAACACCTGAAGAGCTTGCTAACTCACAGTTGGCAGTGCTGCACCTCAGAGTTTCTGATTCAGTAGATCTGGGGCAAGGCCTGAAAACGTGTGTCTGCAGAGGTTCCCCGGTGAGGCTGCAGCTGCTTCCCCAGAACCCCACTTTGAGAACCCCTGTTGCCGTCTACATTCTCTCCTTTAAATCACGCTGGCTGGTAACCAGAGCACAGCAGGCACTCACAGGAGTAGGTCTGCCATCACCACCCACAGGAGCCTTCACTCTCTAGGACGGGTTATACTTGGTGACATAATTGTGTAGACAAGTTAAAGCCCTTCAGTAATTCTGCAATTTCAATGAACATCACGGAACTCAAGGAAACAGAAGTACGGAAGGATGCTTCTCCTTATGTGAACTTAACAGAATGCTCTGGAAAGCCTCCGAACATGTAAGTCACCTTAAAAACCTGTCATCAGGGCTCCTGGGTGGCTCAGTCGGTTAAGGGTCCGACTTTGGCTCAGGTCATGGTCTCATGGTTCATGAGTTCAAGCCCCGCGTCGGGCTCTGTGCTTTGGATTCTGTGTCTCCCTCTCTCTCTGCCCCTCCCCTGCTGGCTCTCGCTTGCTCTCTCTTTCTCTCCCTCCCTCTATCTCTCAAAAATAAATAAACATTAAAAATAATTTAAAAAAAGAAATTCTTCCCAAATCAATAACACTCTTCCTGGGAAGGTTCCCACTAGAAATCCCAGAACCGTGTTCTTGTTCGCTGATGTCACAGATCTTCCAGATACCGGACGATGAGCTGCACGTTTAAGTTTCGTGGTTTCTAAGATACACAGTGTCTAACACGGACTCAACATCACGTGCTGCCCTGACATCTGGTACGATCTGGACGGCTGAAAATGGCCAGAACAGCTCCCACAGATAAGGTCTCCCAGCCAAGCCGCCAGCTTTGCCAAGGGCCCAGGCCCAGTGCCCACGCATCCCCTGCAACTAGTCAAACAAGCGAACCCACATTCTCCATGTGAACCAGGGCACACTTCCACAGAGCCTGCCCCCCCCACGCCCCCGATTGCCCCACGCCCCACGGCCCTGAGCGCAGCTCCCTGTGTCCCTGCACCACAGTGACATCTTGTTGATGTCTTCATCCCTTGGGCTTTGAGACTAGGGGACTGATAGTCCGCTGTCACTCTCGTCTGCCCGGTGTCAGGTGCTATGACTCAGCCGTCCCCGGGGCCATCGGAAGGGAATCCTTCCCTCACCAACCAGGTCAGAAGAGCACGGCCAAGGGGCGCCTGGGTGGCTCAGTCAGTTAAGCGTCTGACTTTGGCTCAGGTCATGATCTCACAGCTCATGAGTTCAAGCCCCGTGTCGGGCTCTGTGCTGACAGCTCAGAGCCTGGAGTCTGATTCAATTCTGTGTCTCCTCTCTCTGCCTCTCCCCTGCTCATGCGCGCTCTCTCACTCTCTCACTCTCTCTCTCTCAAAAATAAATAAATACTAAGACAGCACCACTAAGCACCATGCAAGGTGCATGAAGTGTGCAAACTCCACAATAAAGGGGAAAGGCAGAGGGGAAGAAGGACCGGCCCAGCCTGCCCTGGCTTGCAGACAGGAGGCTCCGTGCCTGTCTCTCCGCCCCCCTCTCTTGGATACATCCGCCTCCCACCGTTCTGTTTCCCTTCTCAGCAGGCTAAGGGGGCTTTTCTGGGACGCGGGCTGCATCAGCTTCATGTCTTGAAGAACACGGACAAGGCGGCTAAAGCTGCGGTCCTCTGACCTGAGAGACTTTACATCAGGCCCCGCCATTAAATACGCTACTGTACCTCTTCCGTTGCCGTCTCTCCCTCTTCTTCCTTCGGTCCAGAAATAGAATATAAAGAAAAAATATGAATTCACCTAGGTTTTAAACTGAATCTATAAATTAAGCCAACTATGATAAAAGTACATTTCCGTCAAAATGAAAGACAGTAATTTATTGATAAAATAAATAAATAACCAAGACATGATAACTAAGCAATGCCTACTTATTTCGTGCGTTGTATTTCAAGCCCTTAGGATATTATGAGATTAGAGACATCTTCCACTACTCTTACTCCTGAAAAGATATAATTAATTAGTAATACTGCCTAGGGGCGCCTGGGTGGCTCAGTCGGTTGGCTATCCAACTTCGGCTCAGGTCATGATCTCACAGTTTGTGGGGCCCCATGTCGGGCTCTGTGCTGACAGCTCAGAGCCTGGAGCCTGCTTCAGGTTCTATGTCTCCCTCTCTGTGCCCCTCCCCCATTCATGCTCGGTTTCTCTCAAAAATAAATAAACATTAAAAAAATTCATAGTGCATATTTAATTACACATTTAATTACATATTTAATTCTTGTCTATATCCAAAGAATATAGCTGATCTGTATCACTGTCTAGGAAAATTCAGACCATACACATAAGCAATTAGAAAATCTGAACAAAATTACATCTTTCCTGACTTTCTATGCCTATAAGTATGCCTTTACTTCAGTTTTGAAACAGCAGATAAAGATAGATTATCAAAAAGTTTTCTTCCATCAAAAGATTATCAAAAAGTTTTCTTCCATCAAAACAAAATAATAACACTGCTGGACCATTGAGTAGTTAAACACTGATTTCTGGTTGAAGAAAGACATTTGCAAGGTAAGAGAGGGTGAGGCCATCCCAAGTTCAAGCAGGTCTCTACACTGCCAACCCACTGGATTCCTATTTCCCTAAAGCTGTTAGACCAGGCTCTATCTCCTAAAAAGGCAAAGAAAGAAGAGTTCTTCTCTCCGTTTCCCAAAATGGCCCTATGACAAGCCTCTGGGAGAGCCGGGTACTACAACTACTTTCATTAACTGAAGGGAACAGCGCTTAAACACTCCTAATGCCTTACAGCCCGGGCAGTGAGCTCACGGAATCTCGGACCGGGGAAGAGGGAAGGAACCTGTGTTCCCAAGGCCTCACACTGAATCCCTCCTTTGGACAGGCGACGACATGGAGGCCACAGAGTTACGTGATTGGCCAAAAAGATAAGAGTCCACGTGGGCACCACAGTCGGGGCTGACTTCGAGGCTCCTGGTCCCCGCTTCAGTGCCCTCCCCGCTGATGGGCTGTGTTTCAAGATCAGTAACCAAAAAGGCAAAATCATACAAGGTGGGTGCTGAGGGCCCACCACGGCCGCATCCCCCGACCCAGCCCCACGTTCTTGGCCAGTTCTGAAATAAGACTCTCAGATTTCTGAGGTTGGCAGAGGAAACACAGAACTGAAAGGCTGCCCAAGCTGGCCAGGCTGCGTCGCCCCAGAGGTCTTCCCAACACAGGGGGGCTCCAGACCCATCCTTACGTTACACGTCCCTGGCGACACCCCAAGTTGTAGCGCTAAAACAGTGTCCAGGCGGAGAGAGGCCCACACTTGTTGCAGCAGTGAGCTGACCGAGCCTCTCTGGCCCCGCCCACTGCCGCCAGGCCTGCCCTCCTGTCCCAGGACCCCACCTCCTCGCACCCGGGTCCGGTGCCTCTGATCTTCCTTACCCACTGTCTGCTCTCCACACTATGGCCACGGATGTTGTTCTAAAAGACAACTCCCTGGGGCGCCTGGATGGTTTGTTAATCGATTAAGTGTCAACTTCGGCTCAGGTCATGATCCTGTGGCTCGTGGGTTCGAGCCCTGCGTCGGGCTCCGTGCTGACAGATCGGAGCCTGGAGCCTGCTTCGGATTCTGTGTCTCCCTCTCTCTCTCTGACCTTCCCCTGCTCGCGCTGTCTCTCTTTCTCTCTCTCTCCCTCTGTGTCTCTCTCTCTCAAAATAAGTATTAAAAATAATCATAATGGAAATTAAAAGACAACCATGCTTCCCTCATATTGATCACATCCATCTTTTCAAGGAACTTCTGTCCGTTATTCTTAGAATGGCTGAAAGGACGTCACAATCCAGCCCTGCTCCCCCCACGCTCTCCTGGTCCCTCCCCACCCTTTATTTCAACCTTCTGGACCACGTGCAACTTTCTCACGTTGGCCACACCTTCCGGGACACTACTTACAACGACCTTCCTGACCTGTAAGGCTGAGTTAGGGACCCCCTCACCTGCCCCCACAACCACCATCTCTCGGTCTCTCTGACAGGCCTGTGTACTTCTTGTGGATACAGCCTGCATCTTTATTCATTCTGGGATCTCCAAGATCTAGCTGCGGCCTGGCATCGAGGTGTAAGCTCAATAAAATGTACTAAGTGACCGGATAAATGAACATATACTCTGCTAGTAACTGTTTGGATTAATTTTCTTTGTATCCACATGAGATCAAAGTAAAATGTGCAACACTGAATTATCAGCTATGCAGAGTTTCACCTTTTTCTAAATTCGATTATTTGGATGAACCGTATTCAGCTGAAGCAACACATTATCAAGATGTACACTGTGGAAAATGAGGACACCCTCGGAGCGAGGCTGGGGGTGTCCCACAGGAATAAGTGCCCGTCTCAACTTTTACAGCCAGCTAGGAGCAACGACCAAGGGACCTAGGACTCTCTATCAGTATCTGAACTGACCTTAGTTTTTTTTTAAAGAGACAGTAAATGGGTTAAGCAACAGCCCAGGGAACTCATAGAAATACTTAGCTGCAAAAAATCAAGTATGCTCTGAAGAACCCCGGATGTGGCCATCACCCCCTCTGGCAGAACCTGCGCTCTGTGGGAGCAGGGACTTAGTCATTTTCATTGCTCAGAATTCTGCCCGGCACGTGGCAGCACTCAATCTGTCAATAAAATGTTGAGTGGGTGAATTTGTATTTGCTAGTTCTGCCTCAAATCCCTTATAGGAGGAGATGGGGGGGGGGTAATATGATTTCTTTCTGAAGTTTAATTATTTTGAGAAAGAGAGAGCACAAGCAGGGGAGGGGCAGAGAGAGACAGAGAGAATCCCAAGCAGACTCTGCTGCAGGTGGAGAGCCCAACGTGGGGCTCGATCCCACGGATGGACAGTGAGATCATGACCTGAGCCGAGGTCGAGTCAGACACTTAACCCACTGAGCCCCCCAGGCACCCTGAGGATGTATTATTTAAACAGAACTTAAATGTCCATCCTTAGCTCATGGAATTATAAATTATCATTGAAAGTCCTCTATACACGATGCTTGAACCTATGTTTACGATTGGCAAATAATTACATTGGCAAAAAGGGTTGCCTTTTTTTAAAGATCACCGTAATCCCATGGTCCGCTGAGCTCAGCTCTCGCAAATCACCACTCGCCCGACAAAGCTACACCGTAACCTCACTGTCCCTTGCTGTTCCTGGAAGCAGGCTGGCGAGGGGAGGCCTCCAAAGCGGGGTGTCCTAGAGCCTTCACCAGCGGCTATTTTTGCCAAGTCTTGGCCCTCGAGGCGGGCTGCAGAGATGGCAAGTAGCCAGGACCCCGGGCAGGTGTCGGCCGTGGTGAGTGTCAGGCCGTGGCCGCTCAGGGCAGGTGGCTGGTGTGGAAGGAAGCCCGAGGGCCAGCCCGGGGTGACCTGAGGTGGGCGGGTGGCCTCTGGGTGGCTGGAAGTGTCAGGGACAAGGGCAGAGTTCTCTGGATCTTCGGGCACAACAGGGGCCCAGCCCGAGGTTCACCAGCTCCTCGCGGACCTGAATCCACGTCTGCCCCGCAGGAAAGCCACTTCCCTCAGGACCTCAGGAGGAAGCCACTGGGCTTCACAGGCCACCAGCAGGTGGCAGGTCAAGCCAAGATCTTAAAAGGTTTGGGAGGGGGCCGCTGATCTGGCAAAGAACACAACTTAAAGTAAGTCTTTGGGAAACCCTGGACAAAGACGAACAACATTTCTAGCCTCCTGTAAGGTCCTCACGAGCCCCCAGTCCACTGCCCCCTCCTCAGAGTGTGCCCTTCCCCCTCAGGTACCCTGTACGAGCCTCCCCTCCCCTCCCCTCCCCTCCCCTCCCCTCCCCAGCCCCGTGTCCCTCCCCGATTAGCAGGGAAGGGGACCACCAAGTCCCCTCTCTACCGGGGGTCTCCTTAGGCATGGAGGAACGGAGTTTCCGGTGTTCACTGCCCTGCCCCCCCAGTGACCCCCAACCTGTGAGCACGCAGGTGACCCCCATCTTGGCATCTGGAGCTTAAGAAACCAGACGCTTGGGTTGGTAGTCAGGGGTGGGGGTGGGGGGGTGTCCATTGCACTAAAGAAGGTAATGATTTCTGTCTCCATTTCTGATTTATTTTTAATTTTTAAAACTTTTTTGAGAGTCAGAGTGAGACAGAGCGTGAGCGGGTGAGGGGCAGAGAGACAAGGAGACACAGAATCTGAAGCAGTTCCAGGCTCTGAGCTGTCAGCACAGAGCCCGACGCGGGGCTCGAACCCACAAACCGTGAGATCATGACCTGAGTTGAAGCCGGAAGCTTAACCGACTGAGCCACCCGGGTGCCCCTCTGATTCTTTTTTTTTTTTTAAATCACTCTTGATTTAAATAAATATTTCTTCCCATTAAAATGGCATCATTTGAGGGGTGCCTGGGTGGCTCAGTTTGTTGAGCATCTGGCTTCAGCGCTGATCGTGATCTCTCAGTTTGTGGGTTCGAGCCCCACATTGGGCTCAGCGCTGCCAGCAGAGAGCTCACTTTGGATCCTCTGTCCCCGCTTCCCTCTCCCTCCGCCCCTCCCCTGTGCTCTCTCAAAAAATATTTTTTTAATAAAATAAAACAAAATGGCATCGCTTGGGTGTTTACAAGTAGGTAAAACAGCGGGCATGGGCCACAGCTGAGATCAGGGGAGCAAGCCCGGGCCTCAGACGCCTCCTGGGCTGGGGTGTCTCCCGGTTCCACACTGCCCCCTGCTGGAGGCCGCCGCCCACGTCCCGCGCCTGAAAACTGCTCTAGTGCGCAGAGTGGGATTCGACAGGCAAGTGAAAGGTCTGAAATAACAGTTCCACGAATAAGGGCTTCATCTGCTTAACGAGGAAGGACCAACGCCGTGTCCCTGGTGTCCCTATGGTACCGCAGCTGTCTGCGAGGTCACCATGGGGTGAGGCCAGGTGAAGGGGACGCAGGACACTGAACGAGGTCCCGGTAAGTCTGTGCTTATATCAGAATAAAAAGTGAAGACAAGTTTGTATCCTTTGTGCTAAATAGGGTGGCTCACGGCCAGGACATGAATTATGTTGGATTGTCCCCACCACACAACACAGGGCACAGGGAGTCAAGCCTGCCTCTCCCGCGTTGCAAGGAGAAAGCCCCAGATCTGCTGCGGCTCTGGGACCCCAGGGCAGCGGTTCTAGGCCTTGCTTTTCAAAACCCTGGGATGGGACACCTGGGGGGCTCAGTCGGTTGAGCGTCTGACTTCGGCTCAAGTCATGATCTCAGGGTTCGTGGGTTCCAGCCCCGCATCGGGCTCTGTGCTGACAGCTCAGAGCCTGAATCTGGATTTGGATTCTGTCTCCCTCTCTCGCTGCCCCTCCCCTGCTCATCCTTTGTCTCTCTGTCTCAAAATAAACATTAAAAAAGCAAAAACAAACAAACAAACAAACAAACAAACAAACAAACAAAACCTGGGCTAACAAAGGCGATGAAGCTAGGTGATCCCTGAGGAAAAAGGCGGAGGAGGGCAGGGGGAGCTTGGGTTTGGAGTGGGTTGAAGGAAGCAGGCAGACTGAAGACACACGGGCAGAGGAGGAACTCCCTGCCTCTGAGGCAGCAGGCATCCTAGGTCAGAGCCATGGCCCCCCGCATCCGGCCAGGCCAGAGCGGCCAGCGCTCAGCGGCTGCAAAGGACAGCAGGGAAGCCGAGTGACAGCGTGACCACCACAAAGGCCCGGAGCCCTCTCCCCTCCCTCGATGACTCAGGGGTGCCCTGAGTCCCTGTATAACCCCTCCCCCCAGTGGAGGTTCCTGCCAGCCTTCCAGACGGTTTTCACAGAGCCAAGGTTTATCTAAAACGGCACTGGGGGCCCCTGGGCAGCTCAGTGGGGTAAGCCTCCGACTTCCGCCCAGGTCATGATCTCGCAGTTCGTGGGTTCAAGCCCTGCATCGGGCTCTGTGCTGACAGCTCGGAGCCTGGAGCCTGCTTCAGATTATGTGTCTCCCTCTCCCTCTGCCCCTCCCCCACTCATACTGTCTCTCTCAAAAATAAATAAAACATAAAAAAAAATTCAATTTCAATCCATTTTCCTATAGATTCAGTCCCAGAGCTAATCACGTGATTGCATCATTTGTACTGCTCACTGACAAATCATGGGTTTTGTGTGTGTGTGTGTGTGTGTTTACTTAAGTGAATTAAAGTGAGTCACACAGCATCCAACACTTGCCAAATAGTCAAAAGTCAGAATCTGTCTTGATGTAGAATAAATGTTATGTAGAGTTGAAAAGTGACTTTGATGATTAATGTGACTAATACCATCATCTAAAATTAAAACGTTTTTACTGAGTGTTTTCTTCATCATACATGGCACAGGCCAAAATAATGATTTTTTTTTCATTCCCGTCAGGATTCACCAGATTATCATATACTTTGTAAAGGGCTCACAGTTAAAAAACAAAAGACAGTAACAAAGAGAACCCCCAGGCCAGAGGGCTCAGTACCCCACTAAAGAGCAGCTGAGGTAAAGCAGGCCCAGCCTTGCTGTAGAAACTGGAGTCTGGGGGACTCAGGCAGTTGAGCGTCTGGCCTCAGCTCGGGTCGTGATCAGGTCATGTGGGTTCGAGCCCCGCGTCAGGCTCTATGCTGACAGTTAGCTCAGAACTTGGAGCCCGTCTCGGATGCTGTGTCTCCCTCTCTCTCTGACCCTCCCCTGCTCATGCTGTCTCTCTCGCTCTCAAAAATAAATAAAACAGTAAAAAAAAAAAAAAAGAAAGAAACCAGGGTCCAGTTATGAAAATGGTACCTTCCTCTCGGTTCCCAGGAGACGGAGATTATGGTATAAAGTTTCTTGTCTTTGTCTCTCTGTCTTACAAGAAGCAAACTGAATTTCAAAGTAGAAATCAATAATACTGCAGGAGTGCTTAGGCAATTCCTGTAAAGTCCGAATTATAAAAAACATGGATTTTTAGGGGCGCCTGGGTGGCTCAGTCGGTTAAGCATCCGGCTTTGGCTCAGGTCATGATCTCACAGTTCATAGGTTCTAGCCCCGCGTTGGGCTCTGTGCTGACAGCTCAGAGCCTGGAGCCTGTCTCAGATTCTGTGTCACTCTCTCTCTTTGACCCTTCCCTGCTCTGTCTCTCTCTGTCTCTCAAAAATAAATTAAAAAAAACATTAAAATAAATTAAAAGAAATATACATGAAAACATGGATTTTTAAATTACAAGGTAATGAAATTGTCGTGATGTGTAATTTGCCATTTATCATTTTCGAACCATACCCCGTCAAACCCCATCTAACTTCTAGGTCAGAACTTAAAGGTTTTATCTTTCTTCCAAACCAAAGACTTCAGGAGAGTCCTAAGTAATCAACGTTTTGAAACAGCAATCTTTAATATGAGGCCCCTCCCAAATTTAAATTCCTCAAGACAACAATGAATTGACGGCCACCTCAGCCCAGTTTTCATAGCCTGTGTGCCTCATGCCCTTCCTCACCACATTCTATCTGCTGGGAATGTGAGTCCAACACCTTTCTGGGAATCAATAAGTAGGTACAAAAGCAAATCATCAGGATTCAGGAAACAGTCTTTGTTACAAGTGGCCCAACGTGTTAGACCACTGAGACTCTACGGGGAAGCCACAACCCGCCATTCGGCTCCCTGCGCACCGGGCTCTCCCCTCCCCTGGCTTCCCAGGTGCGTTTGCAGAATTCTTGACTCAGTGGCCCATCCCATCCCTCTTCATCTCAGCCTGAGCATTCTAGAACCACAGTCTCCCCTTCCCTCCCATCCCACCCCCGCCCCTTATTCTGACCCCTTTAGAGTTACGTCAGAGGCCTTGGAGCAGCTGATGTTCCTGTGACCGGATTGGAACAGAACGTGGTTTTCTCTCCCCCAGGACCTTCTCCAACCTCAGCTCCTGCTGGCTCCCACAAACGACCCCCCCCCCATTACTCCATGTCCCTAGCAGGCAGGGTTCTTGGTGGGGGTTTGCCAGGAACCCGTCATCACTCATGACCAACGAATAAGGTCCCTTGTTCTAGAGAGACCTTGAACCTAACCCAACCCCAACATCGCAGCTACTGATAACCGAACCATTGTGTAGCCTGTGCCTCCAGGCCTGGGTTCAGGGTCCCTCCTCCGCTTCCTTTTAGCCCTCTTGCTGCCTTGACCACAGTCACTAACCCTTCCTCCTGCTTCCTCCCGGCCTAAACCCTCAGCCCCGGGCTTCCGTGCTCACTTGTATGCCCAGAAAGATTCCTGCACCCAGGAGGAACTCAGGAAAAGCTTGGTGAATCGAATCCAGTGAAACCATGGTGGAAAAAAAAAAAAAAGCAAACACTCACATTCTTCTCTGAAGACTCAGCGAGGTTGCCCGAATCCTCCTTCTCCTCTTTTTGTGCCTCATTTTCTCCACTTTCTTCAGCCTTCTCTGCTGCCTGGTCATAAAGCAAACCCATGGTATCACTAATCTTAGATGAGCTTCTGAGGGAAAACCAAGCCACACATGCTTTGGTTTTCTTACTTGGACACACAGTATGTAAACAACACAGACGCAGACTTCCTACTCATCAGGTCACTCAGATACTACAGTGTGGGATTCCCCCCCCCCACCCAATATCGCTCCCTGCACCTGCTGTTGGCAGTCAATAGACCTGATTCATGTGCCTGGTAGAGTAATGGACTCACTAACGAGGAGCTGCAATTCACCCATTTAAGGCCTATGAAGAGAACTCCAAAGGATCCAATGTTCAGGTAGAGTTGTTTTCTGTTGCTGAGTGGAGGCAGGCTTTATAATTTTAGAGAGTGAAAAAGATGATAGAGTGTAGATAGATAGATACATAGATAATAAATAGATGGATGGATGGAGGATGGAGGATGATAGATAGATAGATAGAGGATGAATGGATGATGATAATAGGCAGGTAGGCAGGTAGGTAGGTAGATGGATGGATAGATAGATGTAGACAGACAGATAATGAGTGAACAGATGAGTCGATAGATGGATGATGGATGGATGAATGGATGTTGGATGATAATGGAGAGAGAGAGACAGACAGACAGACAGACAGATATTCTATACACGTAGAGGAGAATGACAGAAAAACGAGAACCAAGGAGATATTCTGGGCAAGCTAGTCTGAGGGAAGATGGTTCAAGGCACCAACTTACCTCTGTGACGCTCTGCCCCTCGCCGCCTACATCGCCGTTGGGAAGGGAAGATGCTTCCTCGGACGACTTTGTCACCTGGGTCGTATAAATTGAGAATGTTTGAGAATTTCCTTGAGGGTATTAGCTTGCATTTTAATAACTTTTAACTATTCAAATTATGTTTGTCTTCAGCCCCCATTTATCTTTACGACAACACTGTAGCCTGCTTAGGAGCCCGGCCATCACTGCTCACACTCTAGAGACAAGAAAGTCAAGGCAGAAAGTGTCACATTGCAAGTTCAGGGTGGGGCTAGGTCTACACCGCCTAATTTATGCTCTTTGGACTCACCCACAGTTCTCCGTATTCTAAAAGTTACTTTTTCTCATCACAAGAAAGAAATTGTGTAACTGTGAGGTGATGGATGTCAACTAAACTTACTGAAGTAAACATTTCACATCAGATCCTTACATTGCACACCTTAAACCAATACGATGTTACATGTAAATTATATCTCAATAAAACTGGGGGGAAATCAGTTACTTTTATTACAAAGGCACTTAAGCCATACACACCCCCTCCAGTAACATGTCCCTATGATAATCAATACTAAAATTGTGATACATTCCTAGATCTATCCAAATACATAGATAGAGGCAATTTTTTTGGTTGGTTGCCATTTTTGTTTTACTTTTGTGTTTTTTTTAAACAGACATGGGATAGGGGTATAACTTGATTGTTTATTTTAATATATCATGAACATTTCTCCAGGTTAATTCAGATGGTTCTAACTTCATGTTTTTAGCATCTGCTGAATATTACATATATAATCTATTCCAGCTGATGGTTACTCAGAATGTTTATATATATTTGTGTTTCTACAAACAACACTATACTATGCTGAATAGTGGGGTTTTTTTAATTAGATTTATTTCCTAAAAAGGAAATTACAGCAATTCATAGTCCATAGTGAACATATGAATGTGCTCTTTTCCTTGACCTTCACAACCAATGAGCACGATCACTCGTTTTTGATCTCTGCCAATGAGTTGGGGAGAAAACAGAATTTCACTTTTGTTTTCATTTTTTCCTAATTACCAGAACAGAAAAGCATATTTTTCATGAGTTTTAGCCACTTACTTTCCCTGTTCAGACATTTGCCTTCATATGTTTTGCCTCTTTTTATTTGAGTTGTTTGTCTTGTCAATTTCTAGAGGTTCTTAGACAATAGAAATATTAGCTCTTTGTCAGGTTACCCCTTTTATTTTTACTCTATAAATTTTTACCAGTTTCGGTTTTTAAAATTCTTAGTCTCTTATAAAAAATGAATTTATCTAATTTTTATTCTCTGAAATGCAGCGCTATTATTTTACAGGAGTTATTAACGTCTGGAGCCTTAATCCATCTAGAATTTAATTGTGTATATAATGTAAATTAGGGCTCTGTTTTCACCCAGATGAACAGTGAAGTATGTCTGCACTATTTATGTACCATCATTTCCCCATTTAGTTAAGATGTTATTTACCATTTGCGAAGTTTTATGTATATATTTGGATCTGTTAATACACTATTCTCTATATGAACACAGAGGCACACCCACGAATAAATTTATCAGTTCCCATGCCAGTATACTGCCTTTATCGGTGTAGCTTTTAATATGGATTTTAATATTCAGAAAGGCAAGGGGCGGCACAAAGCCTTTTTACAATTTTTCTTGGCCCTTCTCAGACATTTATCATTCCAATAAATTTTAAAGGTCATTTTTCTTAGTGTCAAATTTTAAAAAAATAAGCTTTTGCTTCAAAGAGCTCCTGCCTGTATTTATCAGTTTAGAAATGTTTCAGTTCTTACTGCAAAGTCACCCTACCCAGAGACATTGTAGGTCTACTACGTAACTATGGACGCCCTTCGGAGTAAAATTACATTTTCATAACATGAAGCCCTATACACTTCTTCATAAATTTATTCCTAAGTCATTTAGGGAATTTTATCACCACTGTGAAGGAGATTTGATTTCTGCATTGCAACTTCCTATCCATTATTGTTGATATAAATAAAAACTCCTAATGTTTTTCTTTTATCCAGAAATTTAATAAACTCATCATAATTTTAATCGCTTTTGTTGGAGTTTCTTGAGATTTACAGGTGTACAGTTGCATCCTATAAATATAAAGATAATTCTTAAATTTCATAATATTACATATAGATGAGATATTTTGTTCTTTTACATTACTGTAATCACTGGCAGCTTATAGAACCAAGTTTAATAATATAGTGATGACAGAAATGTCTGCTTTGCTTCTAATTGGAATAGAAATGACTCAACATTTCAGGATTCATTGTGACACAGATCCCTTTTGATCATTGGTTTTTATCATGTTTAGTCCATTTCTTTATATTTTAATCCATTTTAATTTTTTAAAAATATTTTTTAATGTTTATTTATTTGTGAGAGACAGAGAGACAGAGCATGAGAAGGGGAGAGAGGGAGACACAGAATCCGAAGCAGGATCCAGGCTCCGAGCTGTCAGCACAAAGCCCGATGGGGGCTCGAATCCACAAACCATGAGATCATGACCTGAGCCGATGTCAGATGCTTAACCGATGGAGCCACTCAGGTGCCCCTGGTTTTTCTTTTTATTGGTTCATAATGCCTACTTTTTAATTTTATTTTCCTGTTATTACTTTTTTTTAGAGAGAGAGGGTGCACACGCGCGCACACACGGGAAAGGGAGGGGCAGAGAGAGAGAGAAAGAGAATCCCAAGCAGGCTCTGTACTGCCAGTGCTGTCATTGCAGAGCCTGACTCACGGCTCAACCTTACAAACTGAGGTCAGGATCTGAGCCAAAATCAAAAGTCAGATGCACAGCTGACTGAGCCACCCAGGCGCCCCTGCTGTTGTTAATTTTTAAATTGAATATTTATTTTACTAAGCTTCTACCTTGGTTTTTTAGAGTGTTTAAAGTCAACAATTTCACTCTCTATAGAGATTTGGCTCTACATTGGTGTTTGAGTGTAGAATAATCTCTCTTATTATCTGATGATCTGTAATATCAGTTTTATTTTCTTTTGGATACAGAGTTATTTGAAATGGTGTACTATATGTTTGTTTCTTAATTTTTTACATCGTTTTCTTTCAGGTTATGGTTCTGTATTTGGGATAAGAATGTAGTCTGTAAAATCATGCCCTTTTGAAATTTATGAAGGTTTTCTCTGTGACTCAGTGTATGACAGCTATGGAAATTGTTCTAGTAAGCAGAGGGGAAGAATATATGTTATTAATGTCTAATATATTGTTATTCATGTGTGTATATGTATATCCTGCACATATGTATCAAATAAAGTTTCTAACTATAGTTGTGCATATGCTTAATAGAGTGCCTGATGAGTAACAAGTACAACATACTTATTGAAAGATATTTTTAGTAAGTTTTCATTATATTTCTAGGAGTCTCTGACTGCTGTCTAGCCTGACCCTTAAAGATCCATGACTACTGTATTTCCTTCATAGATTTCTTTTTCACCTCATTAAAGCTTTTGGCCTTGAATTCTTCTTCATGTGATATTAATGCCGCTCACTCCAGCTTTTGTGCTGTTAGTATATGCCTGCTGTATACTCATCCCTTTATTTCAATTTTCCTTTGAATGATTGTTTTATTATGCTCTCATAAATAACATATGGCTCAATCTTTGTAAAATCCCATTTCGCTGTCAATTCCAATTCCATTAGCCACATAATCTCCTTTTAAACCCAACCACTCAAGAGATCATGACTACTGGGGCGCCTGGGGGGCTCCGTTGGTTAAGTTTCCACCTTCGGCTCAGGTCATGATCTCATAGTTTGTGGGTTCGAGCCCCACGTCGGGCTCTGTGCTGACCGCTCAAAGCCTGGAGCCTGCTTCAGATTCTGTGTGTGTCAGTCTCTCTCTGCCCTTCCCCTACTCTCTCTCTCAGTTTCTCTCTCTCTCTCAAAAAAATGAATGAACGTCAAAAAAAAAATTTTTTTTTAAGATGAAGAGGCATCTGGGTTACTCAGTCATTTAAGCATCCAACTCTTGATTGAATTCAGCTCAGGTCATGATCTGAGTCGTGAGTTCAAGCCTCCCATCGGGCTCTGTGCTGACAGTGAGGAGACTCCTTCTTTCTCTGCACCTCCCCCCACTTGATCTCAATCTCTCTCTCAAAATAAATAAATAAACTTAAAAAAATTTAAATGATGAGAATGACACTGAGTGAGTTACTGTTTTTAGGGCTTAAGTCTGACAGTACGATATGGGGGAAATAAAACTACAACAAAAAACTCAGGATTTTTGGCCTGAAGAATCAGAAAACAGAACTTGGGGCACCCACCGCTACCAGAAAATGAGGACAGAATACTGGAGAGGAGAGAAGGAACCCCGAATGCTGTATATAAACTCTACCGAATCTCCAGCTGAGCCCCTAACCATGCGTGCAGGGGGCCGGGGCAGCTAAAATACACATAGCTCAGCTGAGATCTGAGCTGCTGCTAGGAGCAGAGTTTGCAATGTGAGGCCACAAGATAAGTGTCTCCTGGAACAAAGAATCAACGCTTTTCAGAGGAATGTAACAAAATATGTCCGCACAACAACGTTCACAATGTCCAAAACGCAACCCCAGATCCTTGCCACATACAGAACAGGGACAATAGGACCCATGTTCAGGAGAAAAAACAATAAATGAAAACCTTCTGTGAAAGGACCCAGATGTTGGAATTAGCAGACAAGGATTTCAAAGCAATCATTCTACCCGTGGTCAAAGAAGTAAAGGAAAATATTGCTCGCAATGATCAGACCGTTGAAAAGTGTTCCTCTGCAGAGAAATAAAACTATAAAAATCAAACAAGTGGAGCATTTTGGAAAAAAAGATAGTATCTGAAGTAAAAAGCTCACTAGACTAGATGTAAAATGCAGAGTGAAGATGATAGAGGAAAAAATAAGTGAACATAAAGATAAGATCAACAGAAATCAATTAATTTGGAGACGCTTGTGTGGCTCAGTTGGTTGAGCATCTGAACCTTGATTTTGGCTCAGGTCATGATCCCAGGGTCGTGGGACTGAGCCCCAAGTTGGGTTTTACACTGAGTGTGGAGCCTGCTTAAGATTCTCTCTCTCCCCCCTTCTCCCCTTCCCCCTGCTCACTCTAAAATATAAATGAATGAATGAATGAATGAATATAAAAAAATCCTCTAACTTGAAAATCAGGAGAAACAAGATATTTTAAAAATGAAATAAGCCTCAGGGAAGTACGGAATAACAACAAAAGTTTTCGCATGTATGTAACTAGAGTTCAAGAAGGAGAAATGAGAACAAGGGGGCAGAAATAATATTTGAAAATATAATGGCTGGAACGTTCTCGAATTTGGTGAAAGACATATTTTCACAGAGTCCAGAATCTCAGCAAACCCCAATAATGATAAATACAAAGAAAATCATGGGTAGGCACATCAAAATCAAATACCTGAAAACCAACACAAAAGAGAAATTTTGAAAGTGAACAGAGAAAAATGACATGTTACATACAAGGAACAAGGATTCAAATAATCCTCAATGTCTCATGAGAAGTCCAGAGACCAGAGGCACCTGGGTGGCTCAGTCAGTTAAGGATCTGACTTTGGCTCAGGTAATGATCTCACTGTTCATGGGTTCGAGCCCCACGTCGGACTCTGCACTGATGGTGTGCGCACTTGGGATTCTCTCTCCCTCTCTCTGCCCCTCCCTTGCTTCACTCTCTCTCTCTCTCTCTCTCAAAATAAATAAATACACTTAAAAAAAAAGTAGAGACCACAAGACAAAAGCAAAACACCTATAAAGTGACAAAAGAAGGGTGCTTGTGTGGCTCAGTTGGTTGAGCATCCAACGCTTGGTTTCGGCTCAGGTCATGATCTTGCGGTTTGCGGGACTGGGCCCCACATGGGGCCATGCACTGATAATGTGAAGCCTGCTTGGGATTCTCTCTCTCTCTGTTCCTCCCCTGAGTGTTCACGTGTGCACACTCTCTCTCTCTCTCTCAAAATAAATAAATAATAAATAATAATATGGTGCTAAAAGAAAAAAAACTGTCAACTAAGAATTCTATGCTCAATAACAACATTCTTCAAGAATGAAAGCCAAGACATCGACAAATAAAAAACACAAAACAAAACAAAAAAACCACTAAGAGAGGGCACCTGGGTAGCGCAGTCGGTTAAGCATCTGACTCTTGGTTTCAGCTTAGGTCATCATGTTACAGTTCATGGGATCGAGCCCCGAATGGGGCTCTGTACTGACAGCTCTGAGCCTGCGTGTTTGGGCTTCTCTCTCTCCCAATCTCTCTCTACCCCTCCCCTGCTCACATGCGCTCCCTTTCTCTCAAAATAAATAAATAAACTTAAAAAAAACCCACTAAGAGAACTCACTGGCAGCAAACACGCCCCCTAGAACAATGCACAAGGCTAAAAGTATGTCCTTGGAGCCAAAAGGGCACTAGATGGAAACTTAGTTCTTCAGAAAAAATAAGAAGCCTCGGAAAAAAAATTTTAAAGTCCGGGTAAATAGAAAAGATTCTTTTTCCTCTTGCTTTCTTTAAAATACATAGGACTGTTTGATGCAAACATTACAATATTACAGAGTTGATAAACACACAAATGTAACACACATGCTAAGACACATAAAGGATGGGGCTCGTGAACGCACATATATGACTGCAATGCTTCTGCATATTATAAGGTGTTACCATACTAACTCTAACTAAACTGTGAAATGCTAACAATATACGCTACAATCATTAGAACAGCCAGGACACAGAAGTTCAAAGAGGTACAGCCAAAAATCCAATAGACAAATTGAAATGGAATTCTAAAATACATTCAAATAACCTGAAAGAAAGCAAAATGGCATCAAACTAAGGAATAAAAGGGAACAAATAATAAAACTAATAATAATAATAAATATAAACAAAACCAATTCACTGATTACTTAAAAGTTAATGGACTAAATGGTGCAACCATGGAGATTGTTAGAATGAATGAAAATGCACAAACACCAATTCTACCTTGTCTGCAAGGACACTCCATAAAAATAAAAGCACAGGCAGTCTGAAAGTAAAAGGCGGTAGAAGATACAGCATGTGAACCGCAGGCAGAAGTCTGGAGTGCATTAGTTACTATCACGATGGGAGAGCAGAAAGACCCAGAGAGTTAGGAGAGAGAGACTGAAGACACCTCTGAAATTAGGAAGTCATAACACTCATCAGTACGAATGTGCCTAACCACCGAGTTGTGAACAATTCAAGCCATAAACTGGCAGGATTAAAGGGAGGAGCAGACAACTCACAACCGTAGTTGGAGATCTTTTTTTTCCCCTTTATTTAAATTCGAGTTAGTTAACACACAGTGTAGTCTTGGCTTCAGGAGTAGAACCCAGTGACTCATCACTTACCTAGGACACCCAGTGCTCATCCCAACAAGTGTCCTCCTTAGAGCCCCTCACCATTTAGCCCATCCCCCACCCTCTGCCCGTCCAGCAGCCCTGTTTGTTCTCTGCATTTAAGAGTCTCTTACGGTTTGCCTCCCTCTCTGTTTTCATCTTATTTTTCCTTCCCTTCCCCTAGGTCATCGGCTGTGTCTCTCAAATTCCACATGTGAGTGGAATCATACGATATCCGTCTTCCTCTGACGTATTTAGAGATCTTCCCACCCGTCTCTCATCAGCTGTGGAACAACTATGCAAGAATCCAAGCTGTCTCTTTTCTTTTCTTTTTCTTCTTTCCGGGAGAGGGCTGGGAGGTGGGCAGGAGTTTCGGCCTCTTCAAACTTATGGGAACTGATACAGTGAACTCAATTCCTTCTGCTGTATTCATTCTTCCTCGGGCTTCTCCCACTCTATTCCTTCCCTTCTTCTGCTGTATTCATTCATTCTTCATCTGTCTCCTCCGCTCTATTCCTTTATTTTCCTGGCTTAAGTTTCTTCATTCTGTGTCCCTCGGCTCTGCCCTCTCCCTTGTTCATCTAAATGTGCTGAAATGTTTTTTCACTTGTGCTTAGTTTCCTATACATAAAACTTAACGCTCCCTATTAATTTATCACAATTAAATCATAGAGAACCTCCATTCAAATGGTTTACCTGCCTTCCTAAAAATAAAACGAGACCCACAGAACACCTGCATTTCCTTTCTTTTCTCCAGATTTCCATCCATAATGGAGACTCTTACAGGAGTTCTTTTTTACACAGTCCCTTCCACAACTCCTGGATTCTGAGATCGTTTACAATTCTTGATGTCACCGTTATTACAGAGTTTTCCCTTACAGCAGCGGCTCACGCACTAGCAGCACGTTCAATTCTGGCCTCACTGATCCTGGAGGCAGCGCGGAATCATACAGCTTCAACAGCTCCCCGGGGTGCTCCTGAAGTGAAGCCGGGTGCCAGGGTCACCCCTGTCCCCGTCCCTGGGACCGCCCCCAGCTCGCGCCCCCGCCCCGTCCAGGATCAGGCTCCTTGTGGGCCGGGCTGAGGGCAGGATGCAGGTGGGGGGCAGGGTCCCACGTCCAGGCAGCCCCACATCACCCCCGGGCCCTCCCGAGGCTGGAGCACACCTCCGGGGGCCCCTCCCACCTGGGATGGGCTCTGGGCCTCAGTTTCCCCCTTCGCGGCAGCGTTTGCTCCCCACCTTGGGGCGCGCCTCCCCGGTTCCCGGTCCGCAGGCCGCACCGCCCGGACCCCGGAGAGCAGGGCCGCCGCATCCTCCCCCGGAAGGGGCTTCATCCTCGGATCCCTTCCGTCGGGGCTTCTGCTCTTCCCGGAGCTGCGGCGGGTGCTCGGCCGGGCCTCCCGGGTGCCGAGTCCAGGCTCCCGGCTCCCACGCACCGCTTCGCCCTCGCGGTTTTATTTCCTCTCCGAGGGAGTGCCCGCCCCAGCCCCCGCGTCCACGCGGCCAGTCACCTTGCAGCGTCAGGCTGGGAAGTCCCAGATCACGTGTCTGCGCCGCAGACTCGGGCCTCCCCGGCTGGCATCCAGGGTCTCTCCGCGTCTCCTCCGCTGCCTCCCCGGGGCCCCACGGCGAAGGGAGCCCGAGGCACCTGCTGGCCTGGGCCTCCTCCCGCAGGTCGGCGGGACACGTTACTCAAAATTGCTCGCGACGGGAGCTCACCGATCATTCCAGGAAATGGGTATCAAAACGTTTCATTGCACATCATTTGGGGCCCCGAACGACACAACGCCGGTCCATCATCGGCGCATCATCCATCAGACCGGGACGTGTCCTAAGAGCAAATGCACCTTCCCTACGAGGACACGGCCTGACTCGGCCAGAGGGACTGGAAGGTTCTTCTGAGCAACGAGGGCACTGCTGTTGGGGATGTTAGAGCCTCCCCGGGTGGCCAGTGCGAGGGGCAGGACTCAGGCCCAGGCGTCACCCCACCATGTTGTGTGACCAACGCTCTAACTGGGCGTGGCTGTCTTCATCTCCAGCTAAAGGCAAGCTAATTTCATAGTAAGTGGACGTTTCCCATTGATGGCTCAGTAATAGTCCCGAGCCTGAAATAATGTATCAAAGACACTGATCCCTAGTGCTTCCTTTCCTGACCTTTGACAACCATGGTAAACAGGGTATCAATCAGGACTTCAGTAATTTGCTTTAAATCTTAACTGATCATATCTTTACTTCTTTCATTTCCATCTAGTATGTTCTAGAACAGTAGTTTTCAATTGGGGATTCCCATCACCCACTCATATAGACTTTTTAATATATAGGCGTTTAAGGTCTACTCCAGGCCTGCTGAACCTCCTTACTGGATATTCTTGATACATTCCTACCATATATGGTAAGAATGTGCTTGGCATTCATGGTACATTTCATGGCACATATGCTGGGCATAGTTGTCATCTAGGAGGTTTCTAGGTAATTATGTTGTATGAAGAGCTTTCCTCAGGGCGCCTGGGTGGCTCAGTTGTTAGGCGTCTGACTTTAACTCAAATCATGATTTCACGGTTCATGAGTTCGCATCTCATATCTGGTGAGCATGAGCCCCACTTGGCATGCGCTCAAGCCCCACTTTGGGTAAAAAACACAAGCCCTGCTTCTCCCTCCCTCTCCTGGGATTCTCTCTCTGCCCCTTGCTCACTTGTCATCTCTCTCTTTAATTAATAAATAAATAAATAAAACTTTTCCTCTATTCATCCATTTTTACAAATAAGATACAATGTTTGCTGTCTTCTTTGAAAATAGCCTTAGTGATTGTGCTTATAGATACTTTGTCTAAAACTTTCTAGATCGACTTTATTATTTCGTTTTGCACGCCGCAGAAAGAAGCAAATTTTCATATCGGGGTCATTACTGTTGTCATAATTCCCATAAAGGCTTTCACCTTTGAAAATTATCAGTTATAAAATTAACCTCAGTTATTTTCAGTCTTTTGCTGTCATCTGCAGAGATTTTTCTTAGTTTGTTTTACTTGGACGCTTCCCTGAAATCTTTGGCAGTCGGCGGGGAGTCGGAACGCCTCACCTGCCATACAGAATGACCCAGAGCCCCACAGAAAAGGATTAGATGTCAGGTACTTTGGGGGATAGACTTCTGAAGCCAACACTCAAAGATCACTGAGACCATAACCAGCGGACTGAGTCAGGATTTCCAGAACTGAGTTGAGAAGCAGATGGGCTCATGGAACTCCCAACCCCAGGGCCAGGGGAACAAGAGGTAATTACACAGACCTGACCGAATCAGGGAGGATGAGGGGTGGGTACAGGTTTTGTCTGGAATACGGCTGATGTTATTTTACTGTCCTACTTTCTGGATATGTAAGGAAGCCCTCTGTCTTTCCTCTTAAGCTTTTTATAAATCGCAACAATGTAGGGGACTCTATTTTTAAAAGTTGAGACATTTGTAAGTGATACTCTCTCTGCCTGACCCCTTCAGAATTCGAAGATTCTTAGTAAGTCTTTCCATGTTTCAGGGCAATACGGTTATTTGCCGGCTTCAGTAAGAATGCGGATTCCTTGTTGCCAGGGCATTAACTGGAAACTGGCTATGCAACCAAAGCCTTGCCCGGCTTGTGGTATTAAGAATGATGCTCATTTAATCAGATATGACCAGACGGTTTTAAAGAACTCAAGTTGGCTCTAGGCAGCCAGCGCTCACTTGCAAAGCCCCCTTGGGGAAAACTGACCTGCTCCTTGGCCCAGTACAGTCTGCCTTGGACAAGAACAATATTCTAAAAGCAAAACTGCTGTGTATGATACTTAATATCATTTTATAAGCATATATTTTCTATGTAATTGTCAAGATGTCTATTTTTAGAGCTAGATTAATTTCCTTGATGCTACTTCTCCACAGTGTTGTTTACAAAATGACACTGTGACAAATAATATCATTTCCATAAGTCATGAAGTGTCTGTCTTCCCAAAGGACACTTGGAGGACCTTCTCCGTGTGGGCGTGCATAAACACCCATAAATCCCAGCAATGGTGACACCACGTTCTAGCACAGTCTATGCCGCTAATGAGTGGCGTATCTGTAATCCTGTGGGCTTCAAATACCTCCTCCCACAGGAGAAGACTCTGGACCAGATGGTGTCTTAGCTCTCACGAGCCCAGGTTTTATAACGCCATGGCCGACCCTTTCTTCTACTTAAAGAGAATCTCCTGCAATCTGACAGAACTGGAGCCCAAATCAAGGCAGGATTTAAAATTTGAGATTAGATATTTTTTAGATACTTTTTAAATGGGACAAGATAAAACACAGCAGAGGCTGAAATAGATTTACATACCTTAGTATAGATATATCTCAAAGCATAATGTTGTTTTTAAAGAGCCAGCTATAGAACATTCTAAAAAAGGTGATACTAATTGGGCATTAAAAATACAAAACTATGTGCTATTTATGCCAATAAATATAAAGTTTTTATATATAGTTTGGTTTTTTTTAATTCATCATGCTTGTGGTCTCCAGGGAAGGGAGGAAGCAAAGTGATCTCATAGTTTCTCTATAATGAGTTCTTCTTAACTAAAGCAAACATGGCCTCACATTCATTTTGGAGAGGCACGTATATGAATATTTAAATGAGTCCCAAACAGAAGTGTGCATCGGAATCAACCATGGAATTTTTTAATTTTTTTTACTGTTTTTATTTATTTTAGAGAGAGAGAGAGAGACAGCATGAACAAGGGAGGGTCAGAGAGAGGGAGACACAGAATCTGAAGCAGGTTCCAGGCTCTGAGCTGTCAGCACAGAGCCCAACGCGGGGCTCAAACCCACGAACCGTGAGATCATGACCTGAGCCAAGTCGGATGCTTAACTGACTGAGCCACCCAGGCGCCCCTAACCAAGGAACTTTAAAAAAAAATTTTTTTTTAAAGTTTATTTTGCTTTAGAGAGAGAGACAGAGCGTGAGTAAGGGAGGGGCAGAGAGAGAGGGAGACACAGAATTCAAAGCAGGCTCCAGGCTCCAGGCTCCAAGCTGTCAGCACAGAACCAGACACAGGGCTCAGACTCATGAACCGTGAGATGGTGACTTGAGCCAAAGTCAGCATTTAACTAACTGAGCCACCGGGCCCCTCAATCAAAGAACTTTTTAAAAATGAAGATCCTTGGGCCTCACCCCAGCAATTCAGGGTCAGTGGGTCTGAATTAGAACTCAGGCTTCTGAATTTTTAATCCTATGCAAGTGATTCTCTTGCATAGCAGCCTATAATAAAAAATAGCATTATTTAAAATAAAATTAAACAAAAGCTACACCAATGGTCATAAGAGCATTAGTCATAATAGCCCAAAAATGAAAACGTAAGTATCCATCAACTGGCGAATGGAGAAAGAGAATGAGGTCTATCCGCACAATAAAATGCTTCATGCACAAGAAGGAAAGAAGCCCTGATATATATCAGAAAATGAACATTATGCTAAGAAGCCAGGTACAAAGAATAAAATGTTGTGTGGTTCCATTTATACAAAAGGCCCAACAGAGGAAAGTCTACATAGGAAAAAGTATGTCTGTGGTTCTTTAGTGCTGAGAGAATGGGCAGTTTGCAGGGAGGGGCTGGGGCGTAACAGCTGGTGGGGGCTGCGGTTTTGGGGGAGTGACGGATGAAAATGTTCTGGAAGTCGGCCGTGATGACGGTTGCACAAGTCTGTGGATACACTAACAGCCGTTAACTGCATCCTTTCAGTGGGTGAACTGTGTAGTGCATGAATTACATCTCAGTATGGTGTTTTTAAAAAGACCATCAAAAATTATGCATTTAATTTCATTATATAACTGAAATAAGTTAGATAGAATTAACTGATATATGGAAATAATAGACGAAGAGAGGATGATACTCTAGGAGAAGATTAGGGTCCTTGAAAATGACAGGCAGGCTCTAGTTCTTTATGAAACCAAATGCAGGTATTTGCTTGGCTTCTTCCCAGGACCCCACTGGCATGATAGTAAAGACCTTTTGGGGGCGCCGCTGTGGCTCAGCGTGTTAGCATCCAACTCTGGATTTCGGCTCAGGTCTGGGATGAGTGTGGAGTCTGCTCAGGGTTCTTTCTCTCCCTCTGCCCCTCCCCCGCTTGTGCACATGCTCTCCTCCCCCCCAAAATAAATAAAGATTTTTTTTAAAAAAAGACATTTTCTTTTAAAGGATAAACTTACAAGGACAAAAAGAACAAGTGACGGCTACTTCGTTAAAAGAAACAAAACAGTCCACAAATTTTGAAGGCAGAAAAGGAAATGGCTGAGTAACAACTGACTTAACTGGAAAAAATCTAAGACGTCACTTCTTACAAAAAGTGACGTGGGGGACTGAGAAGCAGATTCAGACGCCCTCCCCACCCCGGGTGGCAGGTGACTGCCTGCTCCTAGGTTACTAAGGTCAGTCTCTGCACAAGTTGAACCAGAGGGACTTTGACCTCTGGTCACGAGGCCGGCTGAGGTGGGGAACCAGCCCCGGAGAGGGGATCTGAGAAGTCCGCATCTTAAAACAGTAGACATTCCTGTCCCCTTTCCCAATCTGCATCCAGAACACTGGCAACCAGAATAACTCTCCACTTAACAGTCATCATCTCCATTATCACCTCCACGACCACAACCACCATCACCACCGCCATCACCTCCACCATCACCTCCGCCATCACCTCTGCCATCACCACCGCCATCACCTCCGCTGTCACCACCGCCATCACCACATCCACCACCACCATCACTTCCACCACTATCCCCTCCACACCCACTAACACCATCACCTCCACCATCACCTCCACCACTACCCCTTCCACCATCATCACCACGAACACCATCACCTCCACCATCATTACCTCCGTATCCACCACCACCATCACCTCCACCATCACCACCTCCACCCCCCCCACCACCTCCACCACCATCACCACCCTCACTATCACCGCCACCATCACCACCACTGTCACTGCCACCACTGTCCCCTCCACCCACTAACGCCATCACCTCCACATCCACCACCACCACCATCATCTCCACTACCCCCACTACCACCTCAAGAAATGGAAGATACCTCCCTGGAGAAGATCACCTAAAACAACAGAAAAAGCCCACAGTCCAAGATCCCTAACAGAAAGCCAGTAAGTCCTTTCTAAATCATCCCATGGTAAAGTCTACCACACAGAGTCAAGATCATGATATAGAACATGCATTCAGTTTTTTAGCACCTTGATCTTAAATACAATCAAGGGTCCCCAGACACCTGAGAAAAACATCTCACATAAAAATAAAAAGGAATCAGATATAGGGGACACTTAAAGAAACAGAGAAGGCAGAGAGGTGAAGAAAATGTGTAAAGAGAAAAACCACATTTAATAAACTTAGAGTTCAGAAAAATCATGAACCTATACAACAAAAACAGGGAGATTTAATGAGAGAGGAGTCAAATAAAACCAAAAAGAAAAAAGTTTTTGAGACATAAAACATGATCGGGGGGGGGGGGATCCTCGATCCCCCATAAAGCATGATCCTCGCTAGGGGGAAAAATAGACAGTAATATAAAAAGTGGAAGAAATGTCCCAGAAAGGAAAGACAAAAACACGGAAAATGAGAGTGAAGAGATTAGAAAATTGGAGAGTTAGTGGGGCACCTGGGTGCCTCAGTCTGTTAAGCATCCAACTTCAGCTCAGGTCATGATCTCACAGTTCGTGGGTTCGAGCCCCACGTCGGGCTCTGTGCTGACAGCTCAGAGCCTGGAGCTGCTTCAGATTCTGTGTCTCCCTCTCTCTCTGCCCCTCCCCTGCTTATGCTCTAGGTCTCTCTCTTTCAAAAATAAACATTTTAAAAAACTCTTTTTAAAAAGAAAGAAAACTGGAGAGTTGGTCCATAAGGTCCACTATCAAATTAAGAGGAATTCCGAAAAGAAGGAAGAAAAGAACGTGCAAACTAACGGGAAACGAACCAGCGCAGAGGTAGTGTCCCCACCCTTTTCCCGAAGCGAAGGGCCCGGTTGCAGATCCCACGGACCCGGCAAGCACAAACCATGAGGAAAAGACCTGTACCCTGCGCCTCATCTTCGAAGCAGAAAAGCAGATCGAAAGTCTCCCAGAACGGAGAAAAACAGCCCGCACAAGGGGCAAGCGGGAACCTGGCGTCGGGCTCCTCAACACAAACACTGGGGTCCAGACAGGACGCGGAGCCGCGCCTCCACCTTCCCCGTCCGGCCTGCAGCTCTGGGCCCGACAGGACCAGGAAGGAGAGGTGAGCCACGCAGGCTGGGGCAGGACCCTCCGCGTTTCGTGGCCATCCGTGTGGCACCACTAGACCTTGACCATATTACACACATATTAATTTGAACACAGTTAATTGGTTAATATTCAAGAAATAATCTTTACATAGAGAAACGAAAATACCCGTTGGGTTACAAAGACACCCCTAAGATAGAAATTCATCACCCCGTATTTCCTCTTCATGGCATGATAAAACCAGAAACAAAAATTTAAAATAGAGTATTTGTTAAATAAACCACAGAATGAATGGGGATGTGTCTTTTTAGTCATGGAATGGAGAGGTTTTGGAAATTTCCTTTAAAGAAAATTTTGGGGGGCACCTGGGTGACTCAGTCAGTTGAGCATCTGACTTCAGCTCGGGTCATGATCTCACAGTTCATGAGTTCAAGCCCCACGTCAGGCTCTGTGCTGACAGCTCAGAGCCTGGAGCCTGCTTTGCATTCTGTGTCTCTTTCTCTCTCTTCCCCTCCCCTGTTCACACTCTGTCTCTCTCTCTCTGTCTCTCAAAAATAAATTTTAAAATGTAATATATATAAAAGAAAAAACGAAAATTTTGGCTGTTGGGGTGCCTGGGTGGCTCAGTCAGTTAAGAGTCCAACTCTTGATTTCAGCTCAGGTCACAGTTTCATGATTTGTGAGATCGAGCCCTGAGTCAGGCTCTGTGCCTGCTTGGGATTCTCTCCCTCTCTCTCTCTCTTTGCCCCCCTGCACCTTCTCTCTCTGTCTCAAAATAAATAAATAAATCTTAGGGGTGTCTGGGTGGCTCACTCAGTTGAGTGTCCAACTTCAGCTCGGGTCATGATCTCACAGTTCGTGGGTTTGACCCCGAGTTGGGCTCTGTGCTGACAGCTAGAGCCTGGAGCCTGCATCGGATTGTGAGTCTCCCTCTCTCTCTGCCCCTCCCCTGCTCATGCTGTCTCTCTCTGTCTCTCAAAAATGAATAAATGTTAAAATAAATAAATCAATCAATTTTTAAAAAATAAGAAATGATCGTTATGGAAAACAGCACATTATGAGAAGTGAAGAGCACATGACACCGAGGACTGTCTGTGAACAGAGAGGGTGCGCTGCTCTGCTGCCCCTCGTTCCCTGTGACCCCTGGGGCAGATGGGGGCTCTAAGAATTTGACCTATGAAGGTTACAGGAAAATTCCTTCCCAGGCCTGCCCAGGCTACTAGTGACCCGGGATAGAAAGTTCTGCGTTGTTTATAAGACCCCAGCGGGTCTTCCGCTGTAAAGTCTAGATTCCCCTCCCACGACCCCCGCATCCGGGGTCTGGAAAGGAGGGGCTGGGACGTAGCAGGAGTCTGTCCAGCAGGTGGCAGGGGGAGAAGGCGAGGACCCCAGAGCCCGCAGGGCGAAGCGCTTGGACCCCAGGTTCCCCGGCAGGAATGAGCGGGCGCTTTTAAGGACAGTGCGGCCGCCACCTTCTCCCGTCCCTGGAAACTCCCCAGACACGACTGACCACGTGTGATCCCGCCTTCTTGCCACCAGCCCTCAAGCCTGGCGATCTTCACCCCTCCTCCGGAACTACTGTGGACATGGCCACCCAGGGCCTCTGTGCTGTCCAGGCCAGTGGTCCCTTTTGTGTCCTCCCCCGACTCAGTCTCTCGGGGGCATCAGACCCTCTGGTGTGAAGAATGCCCCTCCCTGGCTGCCTTCACACACAGGCCCCTGGTCTCCTGGTGCCTCGACGACTGCCCACCTGGACCTCCGCGCAGCTGCAGGCTCGGGGCCCTCCCAGCCCGGCCTCCTGTCTCCTGACCTCCCTCTACAGTCGCTCCCTCCACGTTAGCCGGACTCCACACGGGCCTCTTCCCCCGGAGCGCAATGTGACACACATTGATTGTCCACCTCACTTCTTCACCTGGACGTCTGGTTCAAATGTCACATCCCCCTGTAGAGACGGCGCTTCCACCCAAGTGGAAGTCCATGCCCGACAGCTGGCAGCGGCATCGTTCCACCCCACCCGGTGGAACGGTCAGCAGGACTACCAGGTCTTCCTCCACAACAGCCCCTGAAATCTCCACTTCCGGAGTGTTCTACCCCCACCCGGTCCAGGCCGCCATGACACCTCCTTCGCTACCCAGATGGTTTGCACCCATTTAGTCCATGCATCCCACAGTAGCCAAAGTGAGTTTTCAAGAAGGAGAGAAGACTACTTCTCCACTTAAACCTCTTACATCGTCTCCACTGCACCTAAGACAGAATCTGGAACATCGCTGTGGCCCATGAGCCAACCCCCCCCCAAAGCTCCCACCTCCTGTGGTACCCCCAGCGATGCCAGCCTCACGGCACCTCTTACAACTCTCCTAGCTCTTTCCTGCCTCAGGGCCTTTGCACTTGCTTTGTCCTTTGCCTGAAACAGTCTTCCCTTTACCCTTCCTTCCCATCTTCAAGACACAAATGACCTGAGCATCACCACCAAGAAATATACCTTAACACCAAGGGAACGTGTCTTAAACATAATAACTAATCTAACATGACCCAGCTAACAAACTCCTATACCAAATAAAACTCTCATACCAAACTCCTACACCAAGTAAAACAGATTAGGTTGCATGGAATCGTCTCTTTTAAACTGTTGACGGGGGGATATGAGATGTGCTGCATAGAAGCTGACCCAGGGCAGAAAGTTATTTCACTAAAAGGGAAGACGTTCCTCCTCCTATAAATCCATTAACCAACCGGGAGACCTACATGTTACCTTTGGACAAGGAACTGGAGCTCGAGCTGAGCACTAAGGTCCCAAATGGCACCACCTGAAGAAGGCTGGCAGATGAGCGGCAGCACGGCCCCACGCCTGAGACCAGCCCGTCCCTACGAGGTAGCGTTTGGAGTGAGAATCAGCGTGGACTCAGGCGTCACCAACCACTCTGAGGCGCAGCTGAGCACAGACAAACAAGTTAAGAAATGCACGGAGTGAACAGATGAGCACTTGCATCTGTGGAGAGTCCCGGGGGAGACCCCGGGAGAGGCAAGGACGCGGTGACCTGCGCAGAGACAGAGGCCACGTGACCTCCAGAGACCAACGCCTAACACTAGCTTCGTTAGCATAATGCGGCACTTCCCTGAAATCGTTTCGATTGATGATTTTAATTGTGATTAATCAGTTTAATTTTAACTAATAATTGATTTTAATAATTGACTTTAATTGTAATTTATTTTATAAAATGTAATAATTTTATATCTGTATTTAATTGAAAGTAATCAAAGACGAGCCAACACCAGAAGGAAAACCTGGTGAGAGAGTGACTAGATCGTCCTTTCCTCCTCTTTATCAGACTGAAAAAGCAAAGCTCAGCTATTTTAAATAAAAAGAATTAAAATAGGGTGATGCAGTCTCATAAAATTAACTACAATAAGTAACCTGAGAGGGTCAATTCATTACAAAAATAACTTCATAAACACAATCTGGGAACTCAAATTTGTACATATTTATTTAGTGTATGTAAGATTACTGAATGCGATGTTTCTTAATTTCAGCATTGTAAAATGTACTACAATGAGGTATAAAATATAGAAAAATGCAGCAAAAATACGAAAAGCATAGACTTGGAACATGCTTTACTAAAAACCTCGCATTATCTCTATGCATTAGACTTCATCAGAATAAGGAGTATATTAAAAATCATGTTAACTTAAAGGTCATCCTTTGAGGGGCGCCTGGGCAGCTCAGTAGGTTAAGTGTCAGACTTCAGCTCAGGTCATGATTTCACCATTAGTGGGTTCAAGCCCCACATCAGGCTCTGTGCTGACAGCTCAGAGCCTGGAGCCTGCTTCAGACTCTGTGTCTCCCCCTATCTCTGCCCCTTCCCCATTCACACTCTCTCTCTCAAAAATAAAAAAACATTAAAAAAATTTTTTTAAAGATCATCATTTATTAAACAGTCTTGGATGCTGATTTCTATCTTCATTTCTGATGACTTGTACTGGGCCTCAGTGGGTGTGCAAACTTACCTTTGACCCAGGAGGGGGAGCCAAACCAAGAAATGAATAAATAATATTCTCTTCTTTGGCAGAGAAGAAAGAGTCAAAATCCTTGAAGGAAAAGAAAAAAAAAAGAATGTTTAAGCCCATTGCGCACTTGAGAGCCAGAATATTCACCCGAGCTGATCTTTTTTATTAGTCACTAAGTTAGAAGCTACAGAAAAGGTCATCCCAGTTTGTTTTGTCAAAGATGACTAACCCCCAAAGGTAAGAATACTCTAATCGTGAACTTTACATTAGTTTTTACCAATTCACTGTGCGGAATACAGAACAGTGAGAACTCATGCACGCGCACGCACACACGTGCACGCGCACACCTGCTGGTGCTCAGGAATTGCTGACAAGACTCAGATATACAGAGCGAGGGGCTCTCCAAAAGTTCCACATCTTTAGCTGGGCTCCTTGCAACGTGGCCCCGTGGATTAGGACCGTGACCAGCGGGGACGAAGTGACACAGGATTTCTCCAGCGTTCCTACGGTAGCCTCTATGGGACCAGCCCCACCTTAGACCTTCTGATCCCAGCAGCCGCAAGACTGCGGGGGGGTTACCGCATCACTCGTTTTGGCAAAGTGGGAAGAACCACCGAATGAGGTGAGACATGGTAACTGAATGAAATCTGGAGCTCAGCCAAGTGCCCCCGCCACCCAGCAGGTGGGCCCAGCCCCAAACCCGTGGTGCGGCTGCCCATAGCTCAGAAGAATTTCATTTCATTTCATTAACATGTTTATTTATTTATTTTTGAGAGAGAGAGAGGGAGAGAGAGAGAATGAGTGGGGGAGGGGCAGAGAGAGAGAGGGAGACACAGAATCTGAAGCAGGCTCCACGCTCTGAGCTGTCAGCACAGAGCCCGATGTGGGGCTCGAACCCATGAACCATGAGATCGTGACCTGAGCTGAAGCTGGACGCTCAACTGACTGAGCCACACAGGCGCCCCTCACTTCATATAACTAAAACAGAAAGATATTCCCAGACTGACAGTCTCTGTCATCAGGGCAGGGATGCAGCCTCTTCGCACACTGAGGGCAGGGTGTCCGGCCAGGCTCCAACAGACGGCACTCACACCAGCTCGGGGTGCTCCTGTCTCCCCCACTCCCATGTGTACTGGGAACCTTCACACCAAACACAGGCGCTGACACGGGGAAGACAGTGTTGTGTATTCTTGTGTGTTGATCGCGCCCAAAGCTGTATTATTTTCCCACCTGCTGCCCGGATTCCCTCAGTGGCTAATTTGATTCTTGTACGCCGAATGCATTTTTGTGAGCTGCCTCAAATCTTACTTGAAGGAAACAGAGCATCGTGAGCAAGTGATCCTTTGGTATCAGAAATTCTGACTGATTTCCGGGGCACACACTCACTAGGTGTTGTTAAAGGATCACGTGATAGGGGCGCCTGGGTGGCTCAGTCGGTTAAGCCTCCGACTTTGGCTCAGGTCAGATCTCACATTCGTGGGTTTGAGCCCCGGGTCAGGCTCTGTGCTGACCGCTAGCTCAGAGCCTGGAGCCTGCTTCGGATTCTGTGTCTCCCTCGCTCTCTGACCCTCCCCCTCTCATGCTCTGTCTCTCTCTGTATCAAAAATAAGTAAAACATTAAAAAAAAAAGTTTAAAAAAAATAAAAAATAAAAAAAAAGGATCACGTGATAGAACACATTAGTACCCGTAGACGGGAGGTGAAATAGAATAAAATAAACTGATGCCGTTTTTCAAAACTCCCAGGAAGACCTGTAACTTCTCTAGGTGGCCAACGCTAGAAGCTTCCCAGTCAAGAAAGATTTTCTCATAGTTGACTGAACTGTCTTCTGTTTCAACTTAGGTCCCAAGAGCACCCTCAGCCTCAGAAGACCAAAGCACAATTTGTCGTTATTTTTGACTTGATGCTAACAAACATATACAGGAGATAATGAGTATAAAATGGTTTTTCAATTTCCAGTCGTCATGTTAGGGTGGCATTAGATGCCCTTAAACACGACAAAAAAAAAAACAAAACACTTTTTTACGAAGCCAGATTAAGGGGCTCCTGGATGGCTCAGTCAGTTAAGCGTCCAACTCCTGATTTCAGTCCTGATCTCGCAGTTCATGAGAATGAGCCCCGAATCGGGCTCTATGCTGACACTGCGGAGCCTGCTTGGGCTTCTCTCTCTCTCCCCCTCTCTGCACCCCGCCATGTGTGCACTCTCTCTCTCTCAAAATACATACATAAATTTTTAAAAACCTCATGTAAATAAGGAAATGGTGAGTGAGATGTTAAAGTCTCTTTTGATATCTGGTGCATACGTAGTTTTTTGTTTAGTTTTGTTATTTTATTTTATTTATTTATTTTGAGAGAGTGAGAGAGCAGGGGAGGGGGAGAGAGAGAAGGGGAGACAGAGTTGCAAGCAGGTTCCATGCTGTCACTCAGAGCCTGACTTCCGAACCCACAAACCCTGAAGTCAGGATCCAAGCTGACGCCAAGAATCAGACACTTAACCGACTCAGCCACCCAGGCGCCCCCTGGTGCCCACATGGTTGTACATTTTATTATTTCTCTTCAAACTATTTTTATCACATATGATATATTTGGTAGTGAGTTTTCTTAAGCTTATTTATTTTGAGAGAGAGAGAGAGAGAGAGTGAACACAAGTGGGGTATGGGGCGAGGAAGAGAGAGAGGGAGAGACAGAACCCCAAGCAGGCTCCGCACTGTCCTCAAGAAGCCAGATGTGGAGCTCGAACTCAGGAGCCGCGAGACCGTGAATCAAGAGTCGGACACTTAACCGACTGAGCCACCCAGGCGCCCGTCACAGTGAGTTTTTAGTGATGCGAGACAGCTCGTTCAGTGCCACCTGCGGTGGAGAGGGCCCCGTCCCCGCCCTCACTGGGCTGGCATCCCCCTTCCTCCAGGCCTGAGGATGCCCGCCTGCACCGAGGGGCCAAGGTCCCCGCTGGCTGCGCTCAGGCCCAGGTGGGCACCCAGCCCGTCCCCGGCTAAGACCCACGGCCTCCAGCCCGGCACCAGACACGTCCGCCACATCCAGCGGGTACTCCCCAGCCGGGGGTTAGTGGGCCTCCAGTGCCCGGCTCCACTCGGGGTCTCCTTCCTCTAGCCGATGGCCGGCTGCTGTGCCCTCGGGCCACGCTCTGCATCTGCCCTGCACGGTGGCACAGGCAGGGGCGTGGTGGTGCTCAGCTGCCCTCCTCTCCTGCCTCCTCTCCTTCCTCTCCTCTCCCTGCCTCTTCTCCCTGCCCCCTCCCTCCCCTCCTCTCCTCTCCCTGCCCCCCTCCCCTACCCTCCTCTCCCTCCCTCCCCTCTTCTCCCCTCCCGGCCCTGGTGTGAGAAACCCCTGCTTGTCCACCATGTTAAACCTGACACAGCCTTCAGGACCTTGGAGTCTCCTTTTAAAATCCAAACCTCCAGGGCTCCTGGGTGGCTCGGTCAGTTAGGTGTCCAACTTTGCCTCAAGTCATGATTTCACAGTTCATGAGTTCAAGTCCCTAGAGCTCCCTCGGATTCTGTGTCTCCCGCTTTCTCTGCCCCTCCCCCGCTTGTGTTCTCTCTCTCAAACATTAAAAAAAATTTTTTTAATCTGAACCCACAATATAAACAATCATTTTTAGCCACGTTCTGTAAACAAAGCCCTCTGCCTCCTCAGTGCACTTTTCTTAAGAGTGTCGACAGACTAGGGGCACCTGGGTGGCTCAGTCAGTTGAGCATTTGACTTCGGCTCAGATCATGATCATATGGTTCATGAGTTCAAGCCCCACGACAGGCTCTGTGTTGACAGTGCAGAGCCTGGAACTTGCTTCAGATTCTGTCTGTCTGTCTGTCTCTCTCTCTCTCTCTCTCTCTGCCCCTCCCCTGCTTGCCCTGTCTCCCCACCCCCTCTCAAAAATAAATAAACATAAAAAAAACAATAAAAGATAAAGGTGTCCACACAGACCCGGAAAGCAAATGTGGCAAAGCTGCTCAGAAGACAACCTACTGATCCTCTCTGAAGGCAGAACTGGAAAGAACTAACAGTAAGAGCTAAACACAAAATCATATGCGGGCTCATCTCATTGGATCCATACTTGTAACAGGAAAATACTACAAAATAATATTCAAAATGTCCCAATATTACAAAATACTGTATATGGAAATATTATCAATATATATTCAAATATTACAAAATAATATTTCCTCTTTAAAAGTAGAAGTCTTTTTCTTAGTAAAAGGGAAAACTTTTCTCTCCCCTCCCCCAGAACTAAGATCGCGTCACGAAGACCCCCTCCCTGTGTGACCTCATCTAAGCTGATACTTCCCAAAGGCCTCATCTCCAAATACCCTGGCCACAGACGTTAGAGCTTTAACCTCTGAGTTTGGGGGGGACACAGACAGACCCCCACACAGACACCACCACGTTCATGGCGCTTTGTTCTATCTGCCTTATGAAATGAATACAGACCTCCAAGAACCAAACTTGGAGGCAGGCTCCGGCGCTTTTCTGCAGATGGCCAGATACTAAACACCTGTGGCTTTGTGGGTCATACAGTCTCCGCTGCAACTACCCAGCTCGCCCATGGTACCCAATCAGCGACAGGTGATAGGCCATAGAATCAGGGTGGATGCGTTCCAATAACGCTGCATTTACTAGAAAAGGCAGCTCCAGACCTTGGCCTCCGGGCTTTAACTGGGCCATGCGTGCTTCAGACGAGACACAGAAAAGTAAAGGGGAGCCCGTGTAAAGAACCAGCCGGGCTGCATGCGAGAAGGGAAGAGGCGAGTTAAGATTCCTCCAGGTGGCCCTGGCCTTCGGGAGCAAACCAGCACCGTGTTCCCTCCACCCTCCGAGCCCGATGGCGGTCTGTGACAAATGCCCCAGAAGGCTCAGATGACGCCCAGACAGCTTCCGGGTCTCGCGTTCTAAAGTCCTTTGAGTTTTTAAGTGGTGTTTTTTTTCAACAATCGGACTTACTAAGCAGAACTGTAAACTCGGGGGGAAAAGTGACTTTCTAGTGAAGTGAACTGCTAAATGCATAAAATAAAATTGCTGTTGTAGTCAAAGTATCCAGGACAGTGTTTAAACTATCTAAATGCATTTAAACAAGTTTTTTTAATTTTTTTAAACATTTATTTATTTTTGAGAGACAGAGAGAGACAGATCATGAGCAGGGGAGGGTCAGGGGGACACAGAACCCGAAGCAGCCTCCAGGCTCTGAGCTAACTGTCAGCACAGAGCCCAACGCGGGGCTCGAACCCACGAACCATGAGATCATGTGACAAATGCCCTAGAAGGCTCGGATGGACGCTTAACCAACTGAGCCACCGAGGCGCCCCACATTTAAACAAGTTTAAGGTATCTATATGAAGACCTGACTTTTTCATTTTTTTTAAGAGTGTAAGCAGGGGAGGGGCAGAGGGAGAGGGAGACAGAATCCCAAGAAGGTCCACACTCAGGGCTGAGCCTGACACAGGGCTCAATCTTACCACGGTGAGACCATAATGAGCCCGAATCAAGAGGAGGACACTTAACTGACTGAGCCACCCAGGTGCCCCTGCAAATCATTTTTATAAAAGTGAAAGAAAACCAGGGCACCTTGGTAGCTCAGTCAGTTAAGCGTCTGACTTCGGCTCAGAACATGATCTCTTAATTTCTGTGTTCAAGCCCCGCACTGGGCTCTGTGCTGACAGCATGGAGCCTGGAGCCTGCTTTGGATTCTGTGTCCCTCTCATTCTGCCCTTCCCTTACGTGCTTGCTCTCTCCCTCTCTCTCTCTCTCTCTCAAAAATAAACATTAAAAAAATTTTTTTAAGTGAAAGCCTACCTGTGTCTGGCTGGGTTCATGGTGCCCTGCAAGAATGATCAGATTCCTTTCCAGCTGGGGCACCTGGGCGGCTCTGGCGGTTCAGCACCTGACTGATCCGGCTCACGTCATGATCCCAGTGTTGGGAGATCGAGACCCAAGTCACACCCCCCACTGAGCGGGAAGCCTGCTTGGGATTCTCTCTCTCCCTCTCCGCCCCTCCTCCCTCCCCTGCTTAAGCACACACATATGCACGCACTCTCTCTCTAAACTAAAAAAAAATTTTTTTAATAAACAATAAGTTAAACAAAGAATCCCTTTCCAACTAAATGCATACTTTATTTGAACAAGTGAGCTCAACTCTTCAGAACAAAATAAAGAACCTAAAATAACCCGAGGGACTTCCAAATCATCATCTCATTGTTTCTCTCCTTTTGTAAGTCTTAGGCACTGATGACTCACAATGACTCCACCGTCCAGGGGCGGTGCTGGGAGAAACGGATCGTGTCCTGAAACCGTCAGCAAGTGCAAATTCCGCCTCCGAATTAATCTGCTGTAAACCATTTCTGGTCAACATGCATGCAAGAGAATTTCCCAGGAAATCTAATACGCACCCCACAATACTGCTCTTCGTTGAAGATCTGGGGGGGCAAAGGGATCCCGTTTTGAGGCTTCTTCTCTCCAGGAACATTCTCCCTCATCCACTTCCTATTGTCTTCGTCTCCAGCGATGTCTAGTTCCTTGAAGTCGATCTTATTAGCTTCCAAAAAGCCCACCACTTCTTGCTGCTTTTTCCTAATCTGAGTCAAGAGGAGAGAAAGCTGACTATTAGGCTGGCTCTATTTGGTAACGTCTTGCTTAGATTTACAGAAATTACATCCTTTCTCCCGCGATACCATGCAACACAAGTCATCTTGCTGTTATTTAAATGAGGTAAACAATGAAATCACATCTCTTCATGATAAACGATCAACAGAGTGATTATTTAGATTCTAAAATTTTAATCTCACCAATGCTTCACTCATGGTATAATCGACCTAATAAGAGTAGAGATGCCTTCATCCTAGGTTTTATTTGAGGCCTTTGGCATACTTTTCACTCTCTGCTAAGCTTTCGCACCAAAAATAGATAAGAATTGGTTATGAAGAAAAAGGGGGACTGGGAGAAGAGAAAGAAGAAAAGAGAGAAAAGACAATTCGCTGTGAAACTTAAGTCCCAAGGACACCCAACGAAAAAGCACTTCACGCACAGTTATGAAAATGTACGCAGGAGTCCATTCAACAAAAGTGGCTTCGGAAATAACGCAGGAGCCTGGAAGGCGCACGTGGAGATGGCTGAGAGGGGGAAGAACGGAGGAAGAGCCAGAAAAAGCCATGGCTGTCTCCCAGCTCACAACAAAGAGCCCTGCCGTCTCTCCGATTTGTCCTTTCCACTCACACAGAGCGGGGCCCCTGCCTCACTGGACACAGGATGCTTGGCGCCCTTCTCCACCCATCCCCCAGCCCTCATCTCCCAGCCACCATTTCTCAGGACTGTGGTCCCTCCACAGCTCACACCTCCATCCCCAGAGACCGCTACAACCGGTTCCTCCCTTCAGAGAATTCACTCCCCAAATGCACGACACCTGCTTTCATACAACTCCGTGGCCTCGCTTAAGAGCCTCTGAGGAAGAGGTCCAGAGTGGTCACCCCAGCAACCAATCAACACTGATTCATGCACTCTACTCTGCACAGGACAGCGCAGCAAGTTCTTCCTGTGAACAGATTCATGCGCTGCGTATCTGGGTGAAAAAAATCCAAACAGGGGCGCCCGGGTGGCTCAGTCGGTTGAGCGTCCAACTTCGGCTCAGGTCATGATCTCACGGTTAGTGGGTTCGAACCCCGCATCCGGCTCTGTGCTGACAGCTAGCTCAGAGCCTGGAGCCTGTCTTCAGATTCTGTGTCTCCCTCCCTCTGACCCTCCCCCACTCACGCTGTCTGTCTCTCTCTCAAAAATAAATAAAACATTAAAAAAAATTTTTTTTAAATCCAAATAACTCATTTGTACTTTCTAGACAATGAACATGCCATAGATGACCAGCAAAATAAAGTAAAATGAGTCATTTCTTAAAATTAAGAGCAAATGGGGCACGTGGGTGGCTCAGTCGGTTAGGTGTCCAACTTCAGCTCAGGTCATGATCTCACGGTTCGTGGGTTCGAGCCCCGCATCGGGCTCTGTGCTGACAGTTAGCTCAGAGCCTGGAGCCTGCTTCAGATTTTGTGTCTCCCTCTCTCTCTGACCCTCCCCTGCTCATGCTGTCTCTCCCTCTCTCTCTAAAATAAATAAAAACAGTTAAAAAATTTTTTTAAATAAGAGCAAAATTTTAAATGAGTGTTTTCTTTAACATGAAAATACCTAATATCTTACTATTTTTTTTAGTAGGCTCCAAACTGGGCATGGAGCCCCATGTGGAGCTTGAACTCAACCCTGAGCCCAAATCAAGAGTGAGATACTTAACCAAATGAGCCACCCAGGTGCCCCTAATAGCTCAATGTTTTAAGTCCTCTGTAGAGAATATTGTCTCATATCAAAATAAGTCATTAAAAACATTTTGTGAGGAAAAAAAGGGATGCCTGGGTGGCTCAGTTGGTTGAGGGTCTGACTCTTGATTCTGGCTCAGATCATGATCCCAGGATCGTGGGATTGAGCCCGTGGTCAATGCTGAGCCACGTAGCATCCTCTCTCCCTCTCTCTTGGCCCCTCTCCTTTGCCCATGCTCTCTCTAAAATACACACGTATACTTTATACGTATACATGTACGTATGCATATACGTATGTATATATGTGTATAGATGTATATATTTTATAGGACCGTTGTTAATTTCCTGTAACTCGTTTATCCGTAGAGGTACTAGAACTTGAGAATCCCCAAAAAATGTTATAAAAGGCCTATGCTCATCCCTCTTTGGGTCAAACCCAATTCCTTCCCGAGATATGTAATTATTATTATTCTTTTAAGTAGGCTCCCTGCCCAGCAGGGAGCCCAACGTGGGGCTTGAATTCATGACCTTGAGATCAAGACCTGAGCTGAGATCAAGAGTCAGAGGCTTAATCAACTGACCCACCCAGGCGCCCCCCAAAATTATTTTGTTCACTTTTCCCAAAATAATAAATGAGTCTTTCAATGACGTGTGTAGAGTGTTCTTTTCTTAATATAAGGAAAGAGAAGGCATGTATGGATGCTTTAGCCCTGGAAGCAAATCGCCGCGAAAACCAAATTCTATATAATCTGATTTTGGTGGTGATCTGATTGTATATTAATTATAAGTAACATGATTGAATAAAAATAACTTGTAAATTCCTTACAAGTAAATATAAACATATACAAAATTGTATATATGTTACATGTAGACACATACGTATAAACAGTAACCACACATTGACTTTTGCATTAACATTTGTTCTACCAACAAAGGTGATGTGTCTCAAAAGCATGAGATCCCGAAATTGAAGGCTGCTGTTAGCTATGATACAACACTTCATCAGTAAGACTCAGTCCGGGGCAGGCGTGGACAAAAATAAACGCTAAAAGTCACACAGAAAGGTGTGGGGCGATGGCATGTCCCTTAGGCTCCTCCTGGCACACGCACGCCGGCACATTCCTGAGTGTCACATCTCTCAGAAGCAAAGGGAGAGCTCGGATTTCTGCCCCCACCGGTGTGCCCCCCCCCCCCCCCCGAGGCTGGGCCCTCGGACCTCCCGCCGCCCCGCACAGAATCTGTGCTCCAAATGCCTCAGCTTCACCACTGAATCTCCGAATACGACAAAAAGCCCATCAGACCTGATGACAGGTTGTTGGCCTAAATCACTAGGTTAATTACTCATGTTTTCTATACGTACTTTCCAACCAGTCCATAATGATGCGTGCCACTCTGTAAATTACTTCTTCCTTTAGCTATTTCCAGAGATAACTCTTCATTTTAGGCAGGTTTGCTTGTGATTAAATATTCAGAAGGACAACATCCTTCATTCTGTCCAAAGCCCCGCCCTTCCTTCTCAGATACCCTCCCAGGAGCCCGGACCAGCCTGGCAGAGGTCCACCGCCACCTCACCGACATTATTTCCATCTCTATTAATCACGCCTCAGGACTCAAGATGAAATACAAGAAGGGTTTCATCTTATTCCGCGATTTCTGAATAGATGAAAAGCCCTTCCCCAAGTCCTGACTTGTGTTACTTCTGTGAAAAGGTCGAAGAGGGATGGAGAACAAGGGAGGGGAAGGCCTTTTGGGTTTTTTTTTAATTTTTATTTTAATTTTAATTAATTAAATTTAATTTTAATGTTTATTTATTTTTGAGAGAGAGACACACACACACACAGAGAATGGAAGCAGGCTCCAGGCTCTGAGCTGCCAGCACAGAGCCCGACTCAGGGCTCAAACCCATGAAAGTTCAGATCATGGCCTGAGCCAAAGTCAGACACTTAACCCACTGAGCCACCCAGGCATCCCTGTTATTTCTTGCCAAACAATTGCACGTGCAGAACTTAACAGACAGTTGGGTGCATGATATTGTCTTTTTTTTTTTAATGTTTTATTTATTTTTGAGACAGAGACAGAGCATGAGAGGGGGAGGGGCAGAGAGACAGGGAGACAGAATCTGAAGCAGGTTCCAGGCTCTGAGCTGTCAGCACAGAGCCTAACGCAGGGCTCAAACCCACGAACCATGAGATCATGACCTGAGCCGAAGTCAGACGCTTAACCGACTGAGCCACCCAGGCACCCCCATGATATTGTCTTCAGGGCTATTTCTCAGCCCCTCACCCCCAAAACAGAGAAGAAAAATGAAATCTGCACCCTGGGTGGTGGCCCTCTTACCCCCCAGGCCTCCCTCCTGGCGGATATCTATTCAAGGAGCCCACCAGACCCTCACAGGCAAAGAGTACTCCTGGGTTTACCCCCCAGTGACATCAGCTCCCAGAGGGCACCTCCCTTTATGGTCCCCTGGGGGGCGGTGCGGGCAGGGCACCCAGTGGTTGCCACCACAGACCCCTTCCCCTCCCCACCTCCTGCTCCTTCTCCTCCCTCCACGGCACCATGGCCAGCACTGGCCCCACAGGCGGCAGCATCTTCCTAGGTAGCCCCTCTGGAGGACCCGGGGGTCTCTGGGGTCTGGGTCATTTGGAGCCTTTGGGACTTCAGCAGAGGCTCAGAGATCTCTGCTTTCCCATCCCATGACATTCACTCATGAGAAAGTGCTGTGTTCAGGGCTCAGTCGGTTACAGGTCTGACTTCAGAGTTAGAGCCCCACGGCAGGCTCTGTGCTGACAGCTCGGAGCCTGGAGCTGCTTCAAATTCTGTGTTTCCTTCTCTCTCTGCCCCTCCCCTACTCATGGTCTCTCTCTCTCTTTCTCTCTCTCAAAAATAAATAAACTTAAAAAAAAATCTTTAAAAAAGAAGTGTTGTTTGCCTGAAGTCACCAGCCACAGTTGGTTCCTACAGTGTGTCAGAGTGATCACTGGGCCACTTGTGTGGCACCTCCCTTTTACTGTCTTGTACGGTTAGGAGCTTTTCCAACCGAGGGCACTGCACTCAGTGAAAAGCACGCTGCCCGTGAGTGGAGGCGACCCGCATCTCCCTCCTGGCTCGGAAGCCTGCTGCCAGCCTCGGAGGGATCCCGTCTTTAACTGCCTGGTCTGCAAAATGGGTAAAGCGCCAGGCTCTGGTGAGAACCAAGGAACACGCTGTGTGGACGGGCATTTTGCATAAGGTGAGAGCCTGCGTGGCCTGGCGTCCGGCACAGTCGCCTCACTGACTCGTCCCCACTACCAGGCCAGGGGAAGTACACCAATCACCGTTTTCTTTTTGAAGTTTAAATATTTATTTTTGAGAGAGACAGAGAAAAAGCAGGGGAGGGGCAGAGAGAGAGAGAGAATCCCAAGCAGGCTCCACACTGTCCGCATGGAGCCTGATGTGGGGCTCATAACCTGAGCTGAAACCAAGAGTCGGATGTTTACCTGACTGAGCCACCCAGGCGTCCCTCTGATCACCATTTTAAAATTACAAAGCTGAGGCACTGGTGAATGAAGGCGTTTTCCAAGATTTGCGCCCAGATCCACCTCATTCAAGAGCCGATTTCCCCCACTGTATTTCCACTCAAACAAGGCTGGAGAAAGGACTGAGAAACCAAGGAGCTATGAGTAGGGTCTGTCCTTAAAGATCAAGATCAAGGTTCCAGGGGCACCTGGGTGGCTCAATTGGTCGAGCATCCAACTTTGGCTCATGGTTTGTGAGTTCGAGCACCCTGTCAGGCTCTGTGCTGACAGCTCGGAGCCTGGAGCTTGCTTTAGATTCCGTGTTTCCCTCTCTCTGTCCCTCCCAGTTCATGCCCTCTCTCTCTCTCTCTCCTTCTCTCAAATATAAATATACATTAAAAATTTAATGAAAAAAATGTTTTTTAAAGATCAAGTTCCCAGGGGCTGTGCATCTTCAAAACAGTGAGGACGGTCCTCTCTCCCCTTGTCCCCCTGGCCCACTGTGGCACTGGCCTTCAGGAAAACACAGATCTGCTCCTGCGACCGGGCTGTCTTCACTCACCTTCCCCTGTAAAGTGCTAAAATACGTGACAGCGCTTTGTGATCAACCGCTCCGAGACGTGGCGCGCAGCTGCACACGCGGAAGCCCTCATAAGGAGATTACAACTAGTTTTTTCCTGTTCCCAAAACCATTGTTTTAATGTTTATTTATTTTTGAGAGACAGAGAGGGAGACACAGAATCCGAAGCAGGCTCCGGGCTCCGAGCTGTCAGCACAGAGCCCGACGTGGGGCTCAAACTCGTGAACCGCCAGACGGTGACCTGAGCTGAAGTCAGGCGCTTAAGCGACTGAGCCACCCAGACTCCCCTGTTTATTTCCTTTTTCATTACTTTTGTTCATCCAACAGAAATCATATGCCCTCGTTGACTAAGCTGCCGGCAAGATCCCATTTTTAAAAGTAAAGAGACTGAAGAAATCAGTAGTAAAGGTTTTGCAGAGCGACCACCACGCACACAGCATCGGTGCTGGCAGACGCTCTGGGGTGCCCCTGCAAAGAAGCTTCTGGATAAAATCCCGCCACCGAGGAAAAATCTGCAGCTCTGATACCATGGGAATAATCTGGTCTCGTTCTTTAAGAGAAGACAGAAATCATCCCACTTAAGTGGCTTTGGGTAATCCTTCCAAAACACTGTCATCAGAGACTCATGTCCAATATTAACTAATCATATTAACTAATCATAACAACTACAATAATACTGAATAATATTAACTAACATCAGCTAATGATTACAATTATAATAAAAGTTATAATAATTATATTAAGCAGCCATATGTAATAATTATAAAGTTAATCATTGTACAATGTATTAAGCACTGACAGAGCACTTGACCCCACGCAGGGCCCTGCATGCTGCTTTCCTAAATCCTCAAGGGGACGCCATGAGATGAGTCCTATTCTTATCCTCATTTTACAGATAAGGAAATTGAGGCTTAGCAAGGTGAAATAACTTTCCCAAGGTCAAAGAGTTCCAAGCGGCAACAAAACATTTGCTCAGGGAACCAGAGGGAACGTGGGTTTTCCGAGACCCTGGAATGAACGGTGCCCCTCCAGATCCTCTGACGCTAACTCAATCAGGTGCCCAAACTCCAAGACTGTAACCCATCAGAGAATCCTACGACCTCCACGAGTCTGTTCACTGGCTCTGGAAGGAAGACGAAGGCACAGAACACGTGGAAGACTGGTAGGTCAGGGGAAAAGTGGCCTCAATGAGCATCAGGAGCATATATTGAAAGCCCACTGAAGCCATTTTCTTCAAGAAGAATCACGTTTTCGCTAGTAATCCAAAACCGTGCTCTGGGTGGGTCACCTCAAAGTTTCTGAGGTCATCAACAGCCACAAGAGAGTTTGTAGTTTTACATCTGGAACGTTCCCTCCCCTGTTTCTGTTAAAAGATGTTTGCAGAGATACTAATGCGGTTGATGCGCGGTGCCCAGAGGGACGTGCAGGCTCTCCTCTCTCTCGTTTCTTCTTGCCCTCTAGAAACTGCGCGAACGTTCAGGGCTGTGGGTGCGGGCGTTCAGGAGCCGGCGCTGGGGCTGCTCCCGGCCAGCCGCTGGCCTAGGCTATCATCCCGGCTGAGTGAAACCCAAGCAGCGAGATGGCCCAGGAACTGGATATAAAAGGAAACAGCCCCCTTGCTGGTGTCCAGCCCTCAGGACTGATAAAACTGCTTTCTCCCCTCAGGCCCCTGAATGCTCATGAAATGCAGTCTCAGATAGACTGACAGACACCGCAGGTTCAAGCCTAAAATCAAAGCGTAAATCACTGCCAAGGGCAAGTGGGTCCCCTGATACCCTGTAACTTCAGGCAGGTCTATCCTGCACAGAATGAAGGCTGGAACTGGAGGGGTGATTCTGAGCCTGGTCTCCAGAAAATCCGACACACAGGGTTGGGGAGGGTTGGCTTTTAATGCCTATATTTGGTCTGTTTGAATTCCTAGAGCGTTTAAAACCGTCGCTCTTGTCACTGTGACATCATTTTCCTCAAATAATACCATTACACACGCTAACTTTACACTTTGGGTTTGGTCACATCGCACACACAGGTACAGATGACCCTGCAACAACACACGTTTTAACTGCACGGGCCCACCTATAGGTGGACTGTTTTTCCTATCAATACAGAAAGTCCTGCAAATGCATTTTCTCTCCCTCATGATTTTCTTAATAACTATTTCTTTTCTCTAGCTTACTTATTGTAAGTAATACAGTTTATATCACGTATAACATACAAAAATGTGTTAACCGACTGTTGATGTTGTCAGTAAGCCTTCTGGTCAACAGGAGGCCATTCGTAAAGTTTGGGGGAGTCAAAAGTTATACAGGGATTTTCCACTGTGCAAGTGTCAGCTCCCCTAACCCCTGCATTGTTCAAGGGTCACTTCTAATCACATCCAGGGGTCATTTTAGGAATGGGGGTCGACGCACCCTCCAAATAGCCTTTATTTGCAACTTTAAATTAGCCTTAAGTCTTACAGAATGAATGGCAGAAACACTCCACCAAAAAATTAAATAAATAGCCTCCGATTCTATAATATATGCGACACAACACGACACAGATCAGCTGTTAAACATTCTAGCACCAAACACGCCCCCTTCCTGGAATCCCCTCAGGCCCAGCTTGCCCTCGATCACTCATTTTACACACACACTCCTCCGACACGGTTGAAACGAACGCAGAAAGCAAAGGCACGCAGGCTTACTCACACACTCCTCCAAAAAAGAAACTTAAGGCCAACGCTGGGCCGGACCCGCTGCGTCTAGTCCCCAGTCTGAGTTCCTCTGAAAGTTCGATAGGAAGAAAGGCCCACGAGTTCCGTCAGACACCTACCGCTATGGACCCAGAAGATGTGGCAACAAACACTTTGATAACCATTTTGACAGTCGGAAAGAGGACTCCCCCCAACACACACCCCCGGGCGGGGACGCGGCCGGCCGAGCAGGCAGCAGGTGCCAAGTGCGAGCTGGCGGCCGCCCAGCGCGCTCTGAGCCCCGGCGCCGCCTCCCGCCGCAACTTAAGCTCAGCGCCTGCCCGGAGCGGCGCCGGCGGCCTGGGTTCCCCCGCCATTGGCCCGGGAGGGGGCGGGCCTCTGCCAGGCAAATACGTGATTGGTCGATAAAAGCAGCCCCTGACTTTGAAAGCCCGACAACAGCCCCTAAAAGGCAAGGCTGCGCCGCGCACCAATCAGACGGCGGCGCGCAGACAGCCTGCAGGCGGGCGGAGGGAGGTGGGCGCAGGTGGCGGCGCGGGGCGCTGGAAAAGCCCAGGAGACGCCAGTCGGGTCCCCGCGGACGCCGGGCTCGCGAGGCTTTTGGCATGCGAACAGCGAGGGTCCTTGAAACAAACAGAGGCTTCCCGACTTTCAAGTTTTCCGGCCGATGGAAACAATTCGGCCAAATGTCCTCCAATAGATTCCTTTATGCGTGGCCCGTTTCCAGTTTTCTCCCTTTGCCACCTGTTCCTCCTAAAGAACGGAGGCTGACAGGCCGCAGACGGATAAGGTTTCACTGACATCCCAGACGCGGCAGGACGACGGAGGCGGGCTGTCAGTAGGGATGAGTTCAAAGAGCAGATTGTCTTCACTATTGCAGAGGCGTTGGGAGAAAATAAATGTCACAGTCTTTGTCCATCTGATTTATGAAGACCATTTGAATGGTGTTAAAAGTTAGAGGACTTAAGAATCTAGTGAAAAGCCCAAATGCTACTGCCCAATGTGTATGATCCGTTTCAAAATCAAGATCAAGGACAAAGGCATCAGGGTCTTTACTCACTCCTTTAAGATAACTGAGTCTTTCCCTTGCTCACTTTTTTTTTTCTTTTAAGTCCCTGCTACTCCTGGAGGAGGTGATACTGGCTTGCTGGAGCAGGGAGGGATCTGCAGGCCTTTACCCGTGCCCTTTACCAGAGTCCCAGGGGCCAGGAGGTCTAGTCCGCTCCCCTTGGATAGGTGCCTTTAATGAGAAAGGTCGTCCATCCATGGAGCTCAAACTCATTGACATCAGTATGAATGATTTAAACCCCTACCTTTTAACTCGGAGCCTTACTTGGCAAAGTTTGCTTCCCAAATTAGGCCCTTGGTAAAGACAATTACTGGTTCCCCAAATTTAAGTCAAATGCATTGTAAGTTTTATTTTATTTTTAAGTTTATTTATTTATTTGGGGGGGGGGCCGGGAGCAGAGAAAGAGGGGGAGAGAGAGAGAGACAGACAGACAGACAGACAATTCCCAGGCAGGCTCTGCACTATTCAGCACAGAGCCCAATGCTGGGCTCAAGCTCACAAACTGAGATCATGACTGAGCCAAAGAATCAGATGCTCAACTGACTGAGCCACCCAGGCGCCCCTGTAAATTTTCTTTTAAAGGCCACCAAAGATTATAAGTCATTTTTGTTACTCTTCTGTATTTTCAAAATTACAAAGGAAATACTATTTTTGTCAAAGTTTTCTTTCAAACACTTTAGTCTCAACGTCTACCACATGAGCTTGCTATTTTTCTCCACAATACCAGGGAGTAATAAGCTACCCATATTTCTCAGTGGTTTGGTAAATTAGTAACAAACTATAGCTGGATTCTCAGGTGCCGTAGAAAATATACATCTGCTGATCAGATAGGGCAAGGCTGCCTTCGACGGTGGCATTCCCCTCCACCCACATGCCCCAGGGAGACATAAACAACTGCTTGAATTAAGAGCTAACAATTTTTAGGTGTTTGCCACATGCCACATCTGCGCTAAGTTTTTTGCACAGATCACTCCCTTACTCTGCACAAGACTAACACTGGATTCTGCTACTATCCCCCCTCAAGGATGAAGCCGGAGAGGCGCCTGGGTGGATCCTTCGGCGTCCGACTTCGGCTCAGGTCATGATCTTGCGGTTTGTGTGTTGGACCCCCGCGTCGGGCTCTGTGCTGAAAGCTCAGAGCTAGGAGCCTCCTTCAGGTTCTGTGTCTCCCTCTCTCTCTGCCCCTCTACAGCTCGCTCTCACATTCTCTCTTTCAAAAATAAACAGTAAAAATTTTTTGGTTTTTTTTTAAAGATGAAGAGAGAACTGGGAATGATGAGAACAGGAAATGGTGCATCCAAAACACAAACCTAACCCATCCATCTCCGCACCCTGCACCACATCAGAGAAATTCCTGACACACTACGCTCAAATTCCTGGTGCCCTCTCTTTGCACTATGAATTATCCTTTTAATAATGAATTGATAGGGGCACCTGGGTGGCTCAGTCAGTTAAGTGTCCGACTTCGGCTCAGGTCACAATTTCGTGATTAGTGGGTTTAAGCCCCACTGTCAGAGCAGAGCTAGATGCACGCCTCCAATTCATGAACCGTGAGATCATGACCTGAGCTGAAGTCAGAGGCTTAACCAACTGAGCCCCCCAGGCACCCCTAAAGGCGTATTTTTATTATGTAGAATTACAGTGGTGACCACCAGAGTAACAGTGGTGGGTTGAATAGTGACCCCCCAAATTTCACATTCACCCTAAACTTCAGAATGGGACCTTATTTGAAAACAGGATCTTTGCAGCTGAAATTGGTTGAGGATCCTGAGAGGAAATCATCTCGGGTTTTGGGTGAAACTTAAACCCAATAACCGATGTTCTCACAAGAGGAGGGACACATAGAGAGAGAAAACACCTTGTGAAAGCAAGGGTAGAGATCCGAGTACTACTGTCACAAGCCAAGGAACACCAGGAGCCAAGAGAGGCAAGGAAGGATCCCCCCACCGCGGCCAAGAGACTTCAGAAGGAGCAAGGCTCGGCCGGCACTTTGATTTCAGACTTCTTGCCTACACAACCGTGGTTGTTTTAAGCCCCCAGGTCTTTGGTGATTTGTTACGGCAGCCTTAGGAAACTAACACAGAGAAATAAGGGCATTTGATATGCAGTGGAAATACAAAAAGACATTTCTTCAGCTTCGCACTGGCCTGGGGTCTCTCCCCTTCCATAACACAGGTGAGCACAGATGGAAAGGCAGAAGCAAAGGCTGTAGACTGAGACCAGCCAGCAAAGAAAAGGAGTGACCATTCAGATGGGAAAGGAAGTTCTGAGGAACCTCCATCTTTCAGGGTCCTGAGTACCAGCGTTGGGATGTTCACATAATAATCCGCCTCATTTACTACTGTCCCCACAGCACCACCAGCCATAAAGCAGGCATCTTTTCCAACTCAGCACCAACAAAAACTGCCAGCACCCACCTTATAGGAATAACTCGCCGCCCAAGGTTGTAGAGACACAGCCCACCAACGTTAAGAGTGGGCACTCCAACAGCCCAGGAAGGAAGGGGCAGGGATGTGAAGAGGAAGCCTTGTCCCCTCCCCACCCCTAAAAAACCGAGATCCAAACAGAGTCAGTGTGGAAATGCCCTCTGCCCCTATCACCTACGATCCAAATGCAAAAGCCCTAAAGGGAAAATGTGATAAAGCTGATTCTGCACAAATATCAAAATACATTGTAAACAAAATTTAAAAGCCATTGACAAACTGGAGGAAATATTTATAACACATACCACAGACCGCGTTTTCATATGCCAGACCTGAGTTTCCCAGAACATCAAAAGTTCTACAAAGATGAACACGAGTGAAAAATGGACAAAGGTCAGGAAAAGGCAATCACAAAATAAGTACAAATGGTCACTAAAAATAAGAAAAAATGTCTATTCTTCCTAGCAATCAAAGATGTGAATAAAATAAAAATAAAATGTCAACCTTAAATGGGCAAATGTTTTTTTAAAGAAATTAAGTTTAAAAGATTATCCCCATGGGGTGCCTGGGTGACTCAGTCAGTTTATCGACTGACTCTAGAGTTCGGCTCAGGTCACCATTTCACGGTTTGTGAATTCGAGCCCCACGTTGTCCGACCCTCTCTGTCCCTCCTCTGCTCGCACTCTTTCTCTATCTCAAAATAAATAAAAAAGAAATAAATAAACTTAAAAAAAGAAAAAGATTACCCCTAATGTAAGTTAAGGATTGGAGACATTTGCCTGGAAGGCAAATTTTCATACACCTTCAAAAAGCCTCAAAGTGGGTATATTGTTTGATCCTTCAATTTCACATGTAGGAATTTATTCTAAGGTGTCAAGAATGACCTCTGTTAACCCTAAAAATAAAACTGTCAGAGGGGCTCCTGGATGGCTCAGTCATTTAAGCATTTGACTTCGGTTGAGGTCATGATCTCATGGTTCCTGAGTTTGAGCCCCTACTTCGGGCTCTGTGCTGACATCTCAGAGCCTGGAGAGGCTTCTAATTCTGTGTGTGCGTCTCTTTCTCTGCTCTTCCCCCACTAGCAGTCTGTCTCTCAAAAAATGAATAAACATGCAGCACCTGGGTGGCTCAATTGGTTAAGCCTCGGACTTCTGCTCAGGTCATGATCTCACAGTTTGTGGGTTCAAGCCCCACATTGGGCTCTGTGCTGACACTTCCAATTCTATGTCTTCCTCTCTCTCTGCCCCTCTTCTACTTGTGCTGTCTCTCTCTCTCTCAAAAATAAATAAACATTTAAAAATTAAGTATAAAAAATAAACATTAAAATAAATAAAACAGTCCGTTATCTTACCAGCAAATGGGTTTATTTGGGAATAACAGAGAATTGCAACTTGGGACATTTGAACTACGGTAAAACCTCAGGCAAATCCCAACAACGGGAGAGGAACAGTATTTTATGGGGAAGGAAGAAGTTGGAAAGGGTTCAGAAATCCATCCAAGAAAGCAAGAGTGCAGGGTGATGACCGATTCTCATTGGCTGAGTTGTAGGAGTGTTTTCTTGTAGGAGATGCAGTGCACATCTCTCCCTGTTGGGACCGGGAATCGATCATTCTTTCCTGTTGACACTCTTCTGCAGGAGTCTCTAATTGAGTTGCGTGGTAAGGGCGTCCCCCTCCAGCCTGAGACCTACTTTAGTGAGCTTTCCCAGTAAGTTTTGTAAGGACGCAGGTCTGACTCAGGTTTCCCTTGTACTTAAAGGTCAAGGTGCCGGCTTCTCAGTATCATTGGCCAATGGAAGGGCACACATTGCCCAGGGAAGGAGGGACAGCTCTTGTGGCACCCAATCAGGAGAGGCCAGCTAACACCTTTGACCTTTCTAGGGGTGGGCCTAAAGATGGAGGCTATAAGGTAATCCCCTATTGCTTAGTCACGCCCTACCTGAAGGTCCTGGGCCCACTCTGTGATTGGTCGATACTCTAAATGTTGTGATTGGCCCCCACTACTGCCAGTATTGATAGGGGGGAGGGAATGGATCGCTGTGCCTGTGTCGTCATTTCCTGTAATGCCCCCTTCTCTAAAAAGCCCCTACACCCCCATATTCGAGGCTCCCTCTCCACGTGGCCAGTGGGTCGGTGGTGTCTGTGAGCCTGAGCTTAAGCCCATAATAAAGCCCTTTGCTTTTGCATGCATGACTCGGTCTCCCTGGTAGTCTCTGGTTTCTTTTGGGGTGATATTGGAAACTTGGGCATAAGAGTTTCACACCTCAAAGATTCAATTACGTGGATACCCAACATGCCATTAAGACAATGAGAGTAAGGGGAAGAGGAAAAAAAAATAAATGTTCATTAGTTCTGCCTATGCATTTAGAAGTCCTAGGTAATCATTAAAAATCACCTGCAAGTCCATCATCTAGGTGATTTTTCATTGTCCTTTGTGCTTTGCTGTACGTTCTAAATTCTCTACAACACACACGCATTGTTTGGGGATCAGATTTTTTTTTACCATGGAAATTCATCTTTATAAGAGTAAACAGGAGCGCTCTGGTCGGTCCACTCCCTTTCCAGACAGGGACGATGACTCCGCGCCAACCGGCAGGGCCCACCCTCTTCCCCCAGGAACCCGTCGTCTACGCGCGCCTACTCCCTGCCTAGCAGCCAACTTGGAGCGCTCAGCTCCAGGTCCACGCACCTCGCAGGCGGGGGAACCAGACACGCGCAGTGGACTCGGATTCAAACCACCGGTACAGGGACGAGCGCGACTGAGATCGCGAAAGAAAGGTGGGCCGGCCGTGGGACCAGCTCGCCAGCCCCAGACACGGCCCGGGCGAGGGCGAAGGCGACAGCCCGAGGCGCGCAGGTGCGGAGGCTGGAAGATACTTGGCCGACTTTTCTACACTCCGCTCGGCAGTGCGCAAGCGCGTGGCCCTCGCGGAGCTCGCGCCCCCCCTCCCTCCCCACCCCCGCAGTCCCAGGAGGCCTCGGGCGCCGGTTTCCAGGGCGACGCGCGGAACCCGGAGGCCGCGGGAGCCGGGCGAAGCAGGTAACGGCCCTGCCCAGTTCCAGCCAGGTCCTCCTCCTGCTCAAGCCTCCGGGCCCTCGGGTGTCGCCGGTCACTCAGCCCTGGCCCCTGCCCAGCTCGGGCCGCGCAGCCTCGCTGTCGCTCCAGTTGGTAACGTAGCGGGGCCGCTTTCTGGCTTCTCGCGCAGAGCGCCGCCTGATGAAGAGCCGGCGTTGGCGTCGGCATGCGCTCCCGGCTGGGAAAAGGGGGCTGCACCGTCGCTCGCCCACGCCGTGCCCTCCGAGCCCGGGTAGGGGGCCTGTGTCCTCACCTGCCCAAGCTGCGCCCCCAATCCAAGTCCCCCGAGTGCAAGCCCTCCGCACACGGCCTGGCCACCCGGGCAGGCTTTCGGGCAGGGTGGCAGGGGGGCCGACCAGCCCTCGGACCTCCAGGCGCCAGGAAAGGGGCAGGGTCGTCTTCCCCTGGTAGCGCGGAGCCACTTCCCCCCCGCCCCCCCACACCTGCAGCTTTTGCCAGTTTTGAGTTCTGAAGCTGATGCCTACAGGTTCGCGTCTACCTTCCCCCCTGCACCGCCCTAACCTGAGCGCCCACGTTCCCTGATCCTCAGCCCGTGGAAATGGGAATTCTTTGAAATTTCTGCTCAGTGTTTGTTCCTCGCTCGCTCAGCTTGGAGTTCATTGTCCACAGGTTCCCCTCAGCACTTTAACATTTCGTTGCCACACTTGTGCCAACAGGTGACTTTTTTGAGGATGGGGTTTTCCACTGCCGAACATGACCTTGAGTCTGTGTTCTAGCTACACTGGCTCCCTAGATGAAATCATCCAGTGTCATAGACTCAAATCCTATCTAAATGCCAATGAGCCCCAAAATTATCTATCTCCAGCCCTGACCTTCCACTGAACTTCAGACCTGTGTGCTCAGCTGCCTGCCCACATTCGTACTTGGATGTCTAAGGCATCTTGCCCCTGACAGCCCCTCACACCCGCTCCTCCCACACTTTTACCCACCCCATTACTGGAAACCAGTAATGTCTTTTTCCTTCCTACATTCTGTCTGTCAACACTTTCTTCATAATGTATCCTGAAAAGATTGCACAATCGTGTCTTTTCTCCGAAACCGGCCCCGCCCCATCACGACCCTAGTCCAGGCCACCATCCTCTGGTGCCTGGATTATTTCAGTAGCCTCCTAATTGGTCTCCCTGCTTATTTATGCCCGCCCTCCCTTGAACGTAGAGAGGCTTACCTTTTTCGGTTGTTTCAAGTGAATACGGTTTTCTTTTAAGGACATGAATTTCATAGTTTCCTTAGATAAAAATAACTTTCATACATATTTTGAAGATTTTAGCGTTTAAACCAGGCAGCCAGAGCTGCATAAACACTGTTAACAAGCTAAAAATCGAAAGATGCCCGTCAGCCTTCTTGGGTATATGACTGTGTCCCTGCATTGAACTTGAATGTCCCTTGCATTGACAAGAACTTTAAAACTGGCTGTATAGAAGCATTAAAAAAAGAAAGAAAAAAAAGAAGAAGAAGAAAAATCCAAAGCCTCCTTTTAAGTGAGAAAAAGAAGGCATGTAGGAATTTAGGCTCTGCTTATTCCCTTCTCTTTCGTCTTTGGTGTTTTAGAGAAGCACCAAAAGAGAAGTAAAATGGAGACCAGCAATCACCCCAGTGCTGCTCATGTTGATAGTAAGTGCCTGGGTGCCGGAACCCCAGTCCATCAGTCACAGTGACGCAGCGATGGACAGGACAGGTCCCTGCCCTCCGGAGCTCACGGCGCCCCCCACCCCCCGGACCCTGGCAGTCACAAGCCCCCAGCTCCCACTTTTTTCCTTGTTCATCAAGGGAGACCCCAGTTGGCCAAAGTGGCAGGGTAGGGTTGCTGCTGTTTGTGGGGGGTGCGCAGGATGTTGCAGACCAGAAACCTGAACTTTGACCTCACACCTCCCCCTCATGCCATCACTTCCTGTCTGATGGGAATCTCCCAGCCACCACAACAAGCCTTCCACACATGTTGCTGCGTCCCAGCTGGTTCTTGCCCTTGGCTTTCAAACATGCTCCAGTCTCCTGTCCCAGGAGAGAGAAAAAAATCTCCCCTGACCCCATGTTCCCTTCCATTTTCCAGCGATTGCCCAAATTCTCATTCCTTCGATGGGCAAACGTTTGTAAGGCTCGCCATCTTCCATGGCCCCACTCCCTGCATCTCCTTCCTTCGCCGCTCTGGTTCACGCTCCGCCCGCCTCCACGCAGAGAACCACTGAGCAGACGCTGCCAGGCCTCCCCTTGCCCAGTCTCTCGGCAGCATTTGCCTCTGACACGGCTGCTCGCTCTCCTCTCCGGGGCGCCTTGACATTGCAGTTCCTCAGAGTGCGATCTGTGCTTGCGTTCTCTCCCGTGCCCCCCACATTCCGAGACAGGCACAAATCTATGCACACTGTCTGTATGAATGCCCGGCTATATGGACTCCCAGCTTCATCCCTCCCGCTGGGCCCCCTTTTCTGAGCTGGCCCATATGTCCGGCTAGCGGAAGGGCCTTTCCTCCTACTTCCTCTCCGACCAGCGCCGGGTGCACAGACGGGCCTCCAGCCCCCACTCCCCAGCCAGGACCTCTCCCCTTGGCCCAGGGATTCCTCCTCGGCCTTTTTGCCACCCCAGCATCCAGCAGGTCACCAAGCCCTGGTGACATGGTCTCCCGTGCATCTTTCACTTCTCAACTGCCATTGGCACCTTGGCCCAAGCTACCGCCTTCTCTCTCCAGCCTTCCAGAATCCTCTTCTCTGGCCTCGCTCTGTTCTGTGCTCCACACTGCAGCCAGAGGGACCTTCAGAAAGCAAAGCAAACTATGTTGTTCTTCCCCAGCCTCGCGCTTCTGCTCCCCGCTAGCTTCTCCTTGCTCTTGGATTCATGACCCAGATCGTACACCTGCCCTCCTATGCGCCTGCGGCTGCCCACGCCCCTGACCCCGGGAGACTCTGGGCCACTGGGACCCGCCACGTGGGCCTCATCGCCTCCCCCCCGCCGGCCTTGAAAGTGTCTCTTCTCCATCCGTGTGTCCTTCCTTCCTGCCCTCCATTCCTTTTTGTTTGGTGAGCCACCACTGACCTGTGGTAGCTCAGGTGGCCCTTCTATGGAACCTCCATGGCCACGGTCCAGATCGGGTTCCGTGTCATATCGCTTCACAGAGCAGCCCCTCTTTCCTCTAAAACACTCAGAGCGCTCACTGCTGTGATCACTTCATTACCAGCAGGTAAGCCCCGCGGGAAGAGAGACATTTCCGCTTCATTCCTCACGTTC